>AYEL01051215.1:0-28816 GCA_000484575.1 Olivierus martensii | reverse complement strand
ATCCTTCTGCTACTCAGCAATTTATTTCTGATCACCTTTAATTAAATGAAACAATGTCATTCTAGTCTATACATGTTTTCTCACATGTTACCATAAACCCTCCATAAATCGCCACCTTCCTTTACCGCCAGAGAGGACCTTCGAACTGATGGTGGCGGCTTAAAGAGGTTTGACTGTATTTTCTTTCTTATATTCAGCTTCACTGATATTCATATGGAAAGACTAAATAAAATTTACAAGCATATTTTAAGTTTAGATATGAAAATTTAAAGCCATAAGTGATATATCTGCAAAATAAATAAATTGTTTAATCAATTTTTTATTCACATTTTATGTAAATTCAGTTATTCTGGATTCTGTGAATCCTAGGTCTTGTGTGGTACTGGTATTCAAATTTTTATTTCTCATTGCTGTATTTTGTTAATACTTGTTTAGTAATTCAACAGCATCACCAAAACATTAAAATAATTTTACTCTTCATCAAAAGTTTCATTTGATGAAGAGTATGTTTTTGTATATATAAATAAAAAGGTTCAATACCTTAATCCAGAGTTTAATTTCTTTTGAATATATTGAAGTCCTATCACAGGTGATCTCTGTCCTACTGCTGGTAATTGGCATATGTGACTATTAGTCATTCTTGTATCAAACTGATAGATACATCCATTTTTTAAACCAGTAAAAAACTGATTTGGATCATCCTTACTCCAAGTACAACTCCATGCTTCAATTGGAAGTGAATATCTGAAATTATTATTGAAGAAAATTAATTGATAAAATTATTCTATTATATATTATAATAAAATTATTAGTATAAAACTTACGACTGTACAATACTGTTACTCAAAACATTTGTTAATTTTACTGATCGATCTAGTGAAGCTGTTAGAACTAAAGTATCAGTACTATGAAAAGCAATATCTTTAATTGGTTTTTGATGAATGCTGACAAATTCTGAAACTCTAAAATCCATTGTAGAAATCTAAATTAAATAAAAATGTTATTTTAAAATAAAAAATATGTTTATTTTTCTAAAAAAGTTCTAATATCATTACAGCACTTAAAACAGGGAGATTAGTGAAAGTATATAAAATCACACTACAATTATATACCAAAAATGTTTATTCGAAGCATTTCTGATTAAGTTACAGCCCTCATCAATAGTACATTCCATTACAAAATACAATAAATTGAATAAAAAATGAAAGAATAAGTTTAAAATAATTTTAAAAATGTTACCATAGTAACATAAACATAAGAATTTAAATTTTAAAAATGATACAAAAATAAATAATTCAGTATTGAAATTAAACTTAAACATAAAAATTACATGGCATCCAATAAAGTTGGTAATGGTGCTGCTACCACCATTACCATGGTGGTAGAAGCACCATTACCAACTTTATTGGAGCCTGGGTTGAATTTGAAATTCAACCCAGGCTCCAATGCAGGGTAATCAGTGGTCCCTGAACACTGATGTTCCATGAACATATTACAAGTGTTCCATAAAATTATGAAAGCGAAGCCTACTTGAATGACCTTAGCATACTGCACAGTATGCATTTTATAAAGTAGACAAAATTCAACTTGCATTTTCAAATAAACTATTAAGCAGGCTTACCCACAAAAGCACTTCAGATTTTGCTACAGTTTTCGACGTCATATTTGTGTGACCTAGGCTTTTCAACATTAATGAACATAAAAACTAAAAATGCGAAAAAACTTAGGAATATTGATGATGAAAAGGTAGCTTTATCACATATTAGACTGACATTGCTCAAATCTGCAAAAGACAATTAGCTCAGGTATCGCATAAAACTTGATTTAAAAATGATCCATTTTTCTAAGAGAGTCATTTATAGGAATAACACACTACACACATTCACATCTCTTTTACATGGACGACATTAAACTGTATGCCTCAACACAAACACAATTACAACAGTTGTTACAAATCACGCACACATTTTCAAAAGACATACACATGGAGTTGGTCTAGACCAGCGTTTCTCAAACTTTTTTCATTCACAACCCCATTTTTCATTACGAGATTTTTCGCGACCCCATTTTTAATTTATGAGATTTTTCGCGACCCCAAGTATTAAATATGAAATAAAACGTACAAGTATATAAGTCATTTACAAACTTATTAAGATGAACACAATCAACTAACCACACCAAAAATTCATATGTTGTGCAAATGTTAATATTGGACATTTGTGGAAATTACATATAAACTGAAATTCAAGTATTTGAATTTAATTTTTGTAATTACATATAAACTGAAATTCAAGTATTTGAATTTAATTTTTGCGACTCCTTACATATAAACTGAAATTCAAGTATTTGAATTTAATTTTTGCGACCCTTATAAACTGAAATTCAAGTATTTGAATTTAATTTTTGCGACCCCATTATATAAACTGAAATTCAAGTGTTTGAATTTAATTTTTGCGACCCCAGAATTTCGCTTCGCGACTCTAAAAGGGGTCGCGACCCACAGTTTGAGAAACTTTGGTCTAGACAAATGCAAAACAATCCACATAGAAAAGGGAGTCCTAAAGAAAGGAGACTTCACTCTTGAAAATGGATACACTATCGAATCCATCGAAGAGGGTGAGGTGTACAAGTATTCGGGATTCCAGCACGCCAGACTTACAGAACAGAAGAAAACTAAACAAACATTGTCAAAACTATATACCAACAGATTAAATAACAATTTGAAAATGCATCTGAATGGAAAAAACACAGTGAAAGCCATCAACACATTTGCCATACCTATGCTAACTTACTCCTTTGGAGTAATACAATAGACACAGATAAACTTGAATCACTCCAAAGAAAAACATGAACAACACACACAAAATACCAGTACCATCACCCGAAATCTGCCATAGAACGAAGTACTCTCCCGTGCAAGGAAGGTGGACGAGGTCTCATTGACATCCGACATTTACACGACAGACAGATATATAATCTGAGAGAGTTCTTCCATAAAAAACAACATACATCA
The DNA here is from genome assembly GCA_000484575.1 of Olivierus martensii. NCBI lineage: Eukaryota > Metazoa > Arthropoda > Arachnida > Scorpiones > Buthidae > Olivierus > Olivierus martensii. The sequence goes on along the minus strand of AYEL01051215.1, from coordinate 25,803 downwards.
CAACTACACAAAGCTATTGTCTTGGCAGATAGAAACATAACACCACTAAATCTTCAGAACAACACTCCATGCGAAACAGATAACACTGCACATATACAAGAAAAGAAAACATCCTGGTGTAAAACTCTCAGAACTCTTAGTCAAAACAGACATCACTCTCATAAACAAGCAAACAAAGGCTCTTCCGATCTTTACCTACATTATAGACATCTCAATACCAGACACAGGCACATCAACAAAAGTTAACTACATTATAGACATCTCAATACCAGACACACACAACATCGGGGTGTATTCACCCAAAAAATTAGCAAATACACAGAACTCTCACAAGAAATTAAACGCCTCTGGAAAAAATTAGCAAATACACAGAACTCTCACAAGAAATTAAGCATCTCTTGCGAATACACAGAACTCTCACAAGAAATTAAGCGTCTCTGGGGAATGCAGAAGGTAGTTATAGTACCCATCATTCTCTCCTCTACAGGAATACACAGAACTCTCTCAAGAAATTAAGCGTCTCTGGGGAATGCAAAAAAATACCAGATACACATAACATCCAGGATGCATTCACCCAAAAAATTAGCACATGAGAACTCTCACAAGAAATTAAGCATCTCTGGGGAATGCAAAAGGTAGTCCACAAGAAATTAAGCGTCTCTGGGGAATGCAAAAGGTAGTCACAGTACACATCATTCTCTCCTCCATAGGAGTAATCCCTCACACACTACACAAAAGCTTCAAAACATTAGTACATCCCAAGACACACAACATTACAAAAAGCATCACTACTTAATACATGAAACATAGTAAGAAAGTTTCTCAGCACTGACACCGACAATTAGTTAGCTACTTGTGATGTTTAATGGTATGTTATGTCTTGACTCATGTCCGAGATAGCACTTTGACTTAGAGTTACTCCGTGCCTACATTGATGTACTATAACATAATAATAATAATAAATGATATCTAATCAAAACCATCTAACATGTAAAAATAATAATAATAAGTCAAGCACAGTACTAAAAAATTAGGATATTTATTAAATAAAATAATAAATAAAAGCATTGTTAATATGAATGTTTTATTTTACTATGCATATAAGAACTACCTTCATTTTTACTAGAATATTTGTTATAATCAGCTAATTGGTTGATGATTAAAAAAATAAGCAAAAATTTCAACAAAATTGCAACATCTAAATTGTAACAAACATCCTAATTTCTCAGTACTATATTTGGCTTATTTTTTTTATATATTGGATGTTTTTGATAAGTATATATAATTACATAATAAAAATACAAATACATATATACATAATTTAATAAAAATTCAAAGTAATAAAGTGAATTTAATAATTAAATTCAAATAATAGTATGCATAATTAAAAGTTTATATTAAAAAATAATGAATAGTTTGTTAATTCAGATATACTGAGTTTGTACACATCATACATAAAAACGTATTTTGGATAAAGCAGTTTTTCCATGATGAGGACATTGTCACAAGTTCCAAATTGTAATGATATTTTTATCACATAATTGTTTTAGAATTTAACAGTTATATATCATTTGTATTATTTATTTTGGCATTGTCCCAATTGATATCATCATCATACTATATAATCATACTGTACAATTCATTGTAGATAGTATAATCAACATTTTTAGACATTATATAATCACATTTATACTTTTATACATATATCTAAACTCTAAGTATATTCTATATATTTATTGTTACAATTAAGTCATGATTATATAAGGAAATATTATTTACCCATCAATCTTTTATTTTCACTGTATTTCTCAAGCTACTGAAGATATCTTAAAACGATATATATACAGAGAAAGGAATTTTACTCCGTCGTTACAGTATCTGCTCTATAAACATTAGAGAATTTACGACATTCTCCCCTCTCTCTCGCTTTTCCCTTTTTTTTGTTTATAAAAATTATTGTCGCACATAACTTTCTTTAACAGATATCACTGCACTAGAGAATTAGAGATTCTTTCCCATTGACAAATGATTAAAAGTGCAAATTGGTAGTTACACTGTTACAGTTTTATTTTTAAAAAACCATATTTTGGAAATTACACATCAGACAGAATATCAGATTCTTTTGAAAACTCATCTGCAATATATCTAATTTAAAACGACGTAAATAGCTCTTTAGGCAAGGCAAAAAACTTTTTAATCAACTATAACGTTTTCGGGCTAGATCATAGCCCATTCTCAGTACAAACGTTATATAAATTCTTAGATAAACGTTTGTACTGAGGATGGGCTATGATCTAGCCCAAAAACGTTATAGTTGATTAAAAAGTTTTTTGCCTTGCCTAAAGAGCTATTTACGTCGTTTTAAATTACACACAGCAAGAGCTAGTCGTACATTAGCAATATATCCAGTAATGACCAATGCAATTTTTAGAAAAGTCCATACTATATTAAAACATTTTCACATAAATATTGATTTATATTTTGTAATTTAAATTGCATGTCAAATTGATTCATTTCTTCATTTATAATAATAATAATAATAATAATAAACTGGTACTAGTACAACTTCAGCAATAACCTTAAGACATCAAAAATTCTCCATAGTTAATTGAATAAAGAACAGTACTCTATGCAGTTATAAGTTTAAAACATATTTATTTAACATCATTAAATGCTAACGTTTTCGTCATATTTACGCCATCATCAGGCATTTTATATACTACCTTTTCATTCGAATTTGAATGAAAAGGTAGTATATAAAATGCCTGATGATGGCGTAAATACGCCAAAAATGTTAGCATTTAATAAATAAATACAGTATGTTTAAACTTATAACTGTATAGAGTGCTGTTCTTTATCCAATTAAGTAATCAATTCAGTATCCAGTTAAAAAGGAATAAAACTATTCTCCATAGTGCATATTTTACTGGATTTATCTGATAAACATAAAAATACAAAAATATCGGAAGATAAATACACAAAGCATGTCATTTGATCTTCCGATATTTTTGTATTTTTATGTTTATCAGATAAATCCAGTAAAATATGCACTATGGAGAATAGTTTTATTCCTTTTTAACTGGATACTGAATTGATTACTTAATTGGATAAAGAACAGCACTCTATACAGTTATAAGTTTAAACATACTGTATTTATTTATTAAATGCTAACATTTTTGGCGTATTTACGCCATCATCAGGCATTTTATATACTACCTTTTCATTCGAATTTGAATGAAAAGGTAGTATATAAAATGCCTGATGATGGCGTAAATACGCCAAAAATGTTAGCATTTAATAAATAAATACAGTATGTTTAAACTTATAACTGTATAGAGTGCTGTTCTTTATCCAATTAAGTAATCAATTCAGTATCCAGTTAAAAAGGAATAAAACTATTCTCCATAGTGCATATTTTACTGGATTTATCTGATAAACATAAAAATACAAAAATATCGGAAGATCAAATGACATGCTTTGTGTATTTATGTATTTCAATGTCTAATTCAGACTTTAGCTACTCATCACTGCCCACATTGAAAACTGACTGGCCAAAGTCCAAAATAAATAGATTTACATGCATATTTTGAACATCAGCTGATCAACTCTGCCAATATGCGAAGTGTATTGGCAGAACTGATCAGCTGATTGGCCACTATTGGCTGTTCATATACAATATTACTACTAAATTAGATACAGTCAACTAGTTCTACATTAATAATTACAAAGTACTTTCTTTGTTTACAATTTTGATTAAAGGATTATATTGTTTATAAAAATAAATAAACATATTTCTGCTACATAGTGCTTGGTTTATTTTCTACTATATTGTTTATTTCTGATAATCATCAAGAGTAGCTAATTTCTAAAAATTCAGTTTCGATTAATTTTTGGAAAGAAAATATATATAGAATAAATATAGAATGATATATTTTAAATATCTTTATATCTAAAAATTATCCAAAAGCATTATGATCATTATAATTATTGTCATTTTTTGTTGTTTAATTATATTCCTTATCCAAATCTTATACACTATATCATAAGGATGAATATTTCAATCTGAATACAATCTGTTCTAGATTTCATTAATCTACAAAGACTGCATATTAAAAAAGTTATTGATTTAGAAAATATGATTCATTTACATAACACTAACTTATCATTATGATTTTTTCAATCATTATTGATTCAAAGACATGATTGATATTTCAAAATTGAAGAAAACTAATTAAGAATTACAATAATCAGGCAAAGTAAAAATAAAGGAAGCAAATTATCCATTGCTAATTTAAAGAACATGACTGATTTGTTTTTTGATGACATTAGACCTTACTTGTTAAATAATATATTGGATAATTATAATTGTCCAAGAGAAAAGTAATTTTTTGGCTATATTTATTACATCTGACTATATAGGTATCTACCTTGGTATTTATTTAATAAATATTTATAATTTAAAAAAAAATAAAAATGTTTTTCCATTAAATTATTATTATTTTAAGATAAAAATTCTCAATGATATAAATTATAATCTTAAAAATTGTTTAAAAATTATTGAATTTTATACGGTTAATTATATTTAGATATTATCATAAATACAAAAAAGAAATGTTCAACAAGGAAACAAAAAGAATAAGATTTATAAATAAAATTATATAGGGTCTATGATAAATTTTTATATATAACTGATAATTAAAGAGAGAGTATTTGATTTTAACATGTAATTACATATAAAATGTATATTATTATGTTGAATAACAAAATTAATTGCATATATTTTATTATTAAACGATCAATTTGTCTATATATAAAATAATCTTTAAATATAAAATTTATGAACTTTATATTCTATTATATATGACATATAAAATAATTTTGAATCAAATTTATTCATTTATTTTCATATGCTTTACATAATTAGAAAAAAAGACAAAACAACATCAATCAATCGTCATCTTTAGTAAGTTTATACTAGAAATCAAAATAATTTTGCATAAATATATTATATTTATTATACTATATATATGATACAGATCAATATTATACTTAAAATGCCATGTAAAATTCCACTATAGATAATATATTGGATTAAAATGCCAAGTCTATATAGTAAAATATACAGTATAACACTGTTGTACTGTTAATCTAGGTAGCACATCAGGAAGTATTTGCTATTCACCCTACAGCAAATCAAAAACTAGTGAAGGATGAGCTCAAATGTTTTCTTTGAATGGCCTCCACAAAAAAATGACACTGAACCAAAGAATATTTTATCCAGTTTGTTTTCTTTTATCATCATCTATATGAAATCAAGCAACTATTGACAGCTATTAATATTATATTTCATCAACAAATTCTTTGTGGAATTTTTGTATATGAAAATCTATCCGAATAATCAGAATATTTTTTAAGATGAAAAATATGTAAATCCTAAAAAATTTGTAACACGGAGCTTTATTCGTAAAATTTGAAGATTCTAAATTTTATAGGATAAATTATGTATGTGAATAATTCTAATATTTTAACAACACTTTTTGTTCTGTATTTTTTCCCTCTCTTTTAAGTTGACATTCTCACGATTGAGGTAAGTTTTTAGAAAGGTAAAAAAAATCATTGTAAAATAATTCTTAATAGGTCGAAAGCTCGAACTATAGAAAAGGATTAAGTCATTTATAACGTGTATAACGGAGAAAGCGTATAATTAATGTCACTTTTGAACCTGTACTATCGATGAATCCCCCCTATAAAGAAGTGGACTCACCTTCGATGCAGACGACGTGTTCTCGTATTTGTTGAGCCAACAGCGGATCTGGTATTAATTCCAATAGATCATAAATGGCATATATACTAGGATGAACACTCTCAAAACGCTGTATCTCTTGACGAATAGCTAACGAATTACTATAATACGGTTGTTGTACGTGACACTTGTTACTCATGTCGACCAAATCTAAGGACGAATCATCTCCGAACAAAAACAAGACATCTCAACACCATACCTTTCAATGTCTGAAACGGGAATGAAACAGAGCATGCGTTAAAGCAAATGACGGATCCTATAAATATACGCATGCGCTTATAAAACAGTTTTGAATTATCTATTTATTCTAAAAATATCAATCGCCGTATTCAAATTTTAAATAATTTTAATCACAAAATTTAATAATTAGTATAGGCATATAATCGACTGGATTAATTTCCTAAGAAAATATATATAAATATATACATTAGAAATTTAATTTATAAAGACATATTTATACTATACGGTATTTCATAGAATGTTTATATTTTTTTAAATTGACATGGTGTAGGAAAATAAAAATTGCAAAATTATTCAAATTATTAAATTTCTATAAAAGAAAAATAAAATGTATATACAGTATATTAAAAGTTTTTACCGAAATTTAATTATAATATTTATGCAATACATTATTTATTTATTCTAACCAAAATTCATACTCGGCTCTCTTAGCATTTCGTGAGATAATTCACATTTCACCAGATAATTGAGAATCTGCAAGACTCGATCTTACTGATTAGTCGAAATTTTGTTAAACTAGTTAGCCCCTTGAAAATATCGGATTAACTCGAATAATATTTTAAACTTTTAGATTATTATTATTATTATTTTTATTTTTTATTCTTATTCGTTATTTTGGAACATCAAACTTGTCATCGATTTTTAATCTTTCTGCTGAATTTCTATCGCATATAATATTTATAAGAAAGATATTATTCCGAATTTTATTACGCATTTACAATATTATTTAGAGCATTTTTGATGTTTTAAATGGAATATTAAAAATATTTTCGAGACAATGCGAAGTATTAAAGATGGAAAACAACATACTTAACATTTATGAAACGTAAAAATAAAAATTATCGAACTTAAAAATATCACAAACAATATTTTGAGAGTAATAGTAGTAGTAGAGCAGCAGTAGCAACTACAGTTCTATCGCTACTGCTGCTGCTGCTGCTGCTGCTACTGTTGCTATTTATAAAAATTCATAATTTCGCTCACGTATAATGCTGAAGTTTTTTTTTTTTTCTTTTTTCTTTCTTGAAAATTACAAAATTTATTAAAAATTCAAGTGTAGTGCTATCTTAGAAAACGTCCCGAAATACTCTAACAGAAAACTGCAAAAGTTACTTTTTACTTATCAATTTTTTATCGTCGAAAAAAACTACCAAATCACATAATGTTGTCATTCAGCGCAGTTGTTCTTCTATGGGAAAAAAATGAAAAGTGTCAGAAAGTTCGCAAGAAAAGTATAAAGTGAAAGAGAGATAGGCACGGAGAAAGACATTTTCAAAAATTCCGTGCTAATCCAAATTATAGAAGTTGAAAGTTCGATAGTAAATGGAATTAAAGAGGAACCTTTTCTTTTTTTTTCTTTTTTCTTTAACAACTTGTCTTATAAAATGATTTTTGTCTTTGTCCTACTTAACCTTATTGGTTAGGATGTCTGAGTATTTTGGATCAGTTTCTTTCATTCAATTTATGTCGATTGGAAGTAGCTCTTGTCGATTCTTTCAGACGCGAGAGAAGATTAACTACTGTGACTTCAATCATTTTTGTCCAACAACACGTCTTGTTTTCTTTAATTCCGTGTTCCGACTTGGAAACTCCAATAGATCGAATAAATTAAACGCATCAATACTCACTTCAATCTCACTTGTCATTGCAGAAAGTCCAATATCGATATTTTGATGGAGGAAAAAAAGGAAAATACTCTTGATTTTTCTTCTCTTAAAACAACCGAATGAGCAGTGTTTATATCACAAGACACTTTCTTAACGTCAACATCTGGAAAATAAATATAAAAAAAGGAAAGAAACAAAGCTTAAGAACAGATTAAAGTTCTTCCACTCCATTAAATTTAGCTAACTAACGCGAGTTCTTTAGCTGAAATCATAATAATGCCCACAAAAAAAAAAAAAATTATATATAACTCCCAGAGGGTCACTGAAAAATCAGTTCTATCCAAAATTTACTATACCATACACAAATCTATGGCTAAAATTAAAAAAAAATTAATGGCCACTTTAAAATTTTCAAACAACTCTTATTAAATGTATCAACCATAAAAATTTTACCACTATCATATTAGGTTCATTGACCTGCAAGCAGGAAAGATAAAACATTAGTATAGCACATTATTAAAGCTAAAGATGTGGCAAATTATGATACGTTTTAAACATTATTTCCTTAATAATTTCATATTTACAAGTAGGAAATTCTCATTTCTTGATTATTATTTGTAACAGGGGTGTATTTTTAAAGAAAAAAATAGTTTTACTTCATTTAATTTAATGACTGTAACGTATCCACATATAAGATTTTTTTATATAATTTTTGTTAACCCAATATACGCCAATTTTATAAAATTAAATATAATAAACACAAAAAGAAACATTTTTTTTTTTTTTTTTGTATTTCTCTATTAATATGTACTGCTGTTTAAAGTATTATTTAAATATAAGAGGAGAAAATAATAGTGTAAATATATAATAATGCATATCACACACATTTGTAAACATTAATTAAATTTAATTTTTAAAAAATGGCTTAAAAAAGATAAGAAACTCCTTTTTTGGCAGCCGCATTGTATAGAATAATTTGCAAAAAAAAATGTTTTTTTTTTGTTATTCACCACGCAAATTAATAAAATTAACTACAGTGTATGTGTGCGAAAGAAAAATTTTATTGTAAATTATAACCTGCATAAAAATGACATTTAATTTTTTTAAATGCGAAAAAAAAAATTATTCTCTTGGATAATAATTTCTCGTATTCGCGTTATATACAGCAATATGCATATTTTTTCTTATTCACAATGAGAATTAATAAAATTAACTACAGAAATGTGCGTACGAGAAACATTTTATTGTAAATTATAATGTGCATAAACGATGGCATGTTATTTATAAAGAAAAGTACCAAAAAAAAACGTATTTTTCTTGAATAATAATTTTGTTTTGTTTTGTTTTCACGTTAAATACAGAAATTTGCAATTTTTTTTTATTTTTATTCACAATAAAAATTAATAAAATTAACTGCAGAATGTATATGAGGAAAATTTATTTTAAATTGTATCTTGCATAAAAATGACACGTTTATTTATAAAGGAAAAGGAAGTAGAAAATAGTCTCTCTTGGATATTTTTATGACTACAACAAACGACAATGATAAATTTTGTGCTTTGAGTATCATAATAGCGTTTAAAGTTAATTTTTGGAGTCAATATTTAGTAATTATCGTTCGCTTTTATGGTACTTTGCACTATATTCATATGTAAATATATGTTCATTCATATGTTATATTCATATGTATTCATATGTTGATGAGATATATACATTAAGCTGATGAGAAAAAATTTATAGCATTATTCTGTGAGGATATTTGGTACAAAAATCATCACAGTATACTTTGAGCAATATTTTGATATGATGTATAAGTCTATATCGTAAGCTATAAAAATTTAATCGTATGTTTTATATATATAAGATATTTGAAAGACAAACAGTCGTTCTATAATACTTCAAGAAGGATTTTAGTCATTCTACCAAAAATTTATACAGTAGTTTAAATATCTTGGAGAAAAATCATATTGTTTATTTTTTGAAAAATAAACAATATCAAACAATATTCTTTAGTTTTGATGAAAATTTAAATGGGAGAACCAAACTGAAGCAATGGATTGAAGAGTCAAAATTTAAAAATAAAATGGAGATTTAATTGGGAGAATCAAAATGAAGCAATGGATTGAAGAGTCAAAATTTAAAAAAAGAAAATGGAGATTTAAATGAGAAATAAATGGAGAATCAAAATGAAGCAATGGAATGAAAGTCAAAATTAAGGAATTTCAGAATAAAATTACATTTTAGGCCTCTTTTTGACCAGCCTTTTTTGCACATCTTAACATCACAACGATTTCATTTAAGGAATTTCATTTTCCTTTACCAAATAAAAAATAATTCTCCAAAAAAAAGAAATTAATTTATTTTTGGTATACTTAATTTCAGAATATTATGGATAAATTAGAAAATTTTGTCATGAAATCATTTCCAGAAAAAAATTTATTTTTTAAAACTTTCAGTTTGATAGATAAATATATTTATATATATTTTTCCTTTCTTTTTTTGCACTCCATCCATTTTCATAAATGCGTATTTAACTACTGTTGTCACAGCAATTGTGGCAGAACGACATTCGTTTCTGTTCCATAATGCGAAATTGTTGGATTTACATGACAAAACTGATCATTACAAAGCGACTGAAGGCAATAAGAGTCTACCAAACTGTTAAGATAATTGTTAATCAATGTTAATGTTACCAGACAAGGTATTATTAACATATCTACCTTTACTAATCCTTCGGGCAAAGAACAATTCCAAAAAAAATAAAACTAAAAAATATTTTATCTAGCGACTTTTTATTCTTAATTAAGTTTTGTAAATTTAGTTTTGTCCTTTCCAGATGGATATGACGTCATCGGGCGAGATGTTTCAATTTAAAAATTGAAATTTTTACATTCTCCTGTTTCTTTTCTTCGTGGTTATTTATAATTTCAGATAAAGATATTCATTAATTTTTATTTAAAAAAATAAATAAAATAAATCTGTTATTCGTTGTTGTAATTTGAAGAGACGGATCGAAACTCATCGCCTAATCGAAATATGAATATTTTCGCGAGGATCCGCTTAACCATAATCTTATTAATTGACATATGATAATAATAATGGCATTAATGCATTTATATATTTGTAATTTGTTGAATTTTGTTAATTAATTAATTAGGTAGCACACAAATCAATAAGTCTAATTAATAAATATCATTGCCAATATTTACAATATCCATTCTGTTCCATTATGTCTTCATAAAATTTGCAATATAGAATTTGTGAATATGAAAATTTAATTTCATTATTTTGAATTCAGATATCTACCACGAAACGATTTACGCAGTTAAACTTTAGATTTTTGGAGTCAATATGGAGTATAGTAGAATGAAGGGTCGAAATGGATCGCAGTAAATGAGTGAAAATGTGAGAAAAATGGATTACAAAAAAATGAAATATAAAATCGAGCCAAAAAAATGAAATATAAAATAGAGAAATATAAAGGAGTCAAATTTAAGAATTAAAATAGAGTTACATCGGGAATAAAAAGGAGTCAAAACTGTAAAGAATGAAAAGGAGTCAAAACTGGAAAATAAAATAGGGATTTAAATGGGATATACTGTATATGAGGAATTAAACTGAAGCAATGGAAAGAAGGGTCAAAATTAATAAAAATAAATGAGAAGTCCAAATGAAGTAATGGAATGAAGAATCAAAATTAAATAAATAAGTGAGAAATCCAAATGAAGTAATGAAATGAAGAATCAAAATTAAATAAATAAGTAAGAAATCCAAATGAAGTAATGGAATGAAGAATCAAAATTAAAAAATAAATGAGAAGTCCAAATGAAGTAATGGAATGAAGAATCAAAATTAAAAAATAAATGAGAAGTCCAAATGAAGTAATGGAATGAAGAATCAAAATTAAATAAATAAGTGAGGAATCCAAATGAAGTAATGGAATGAAGAATCAAAATTAAAAAATAAGTGAGGAATCCAAATGAAGTAATGGTATGAAGAATCAAAATTAAGAAGTAAAATGTGAACTTAAATGGAGCAGGGTAAAATTAGGAGTCAAAATGCAGCACAATTTCGAAAGAAATTTATTATATGAAACCTTTTAAACGCTTAAGAATAATTCATAAAAACATTAAAACTCTAAATTGGCTTCGAATTTTAACGTTACTTATTATTAAATTTTGATAAATAAGAAACGTAGGCCATGTTGCTCAAGGCGTTGTTACGTGTGTTCCATAAAAGGAAAGAAACACATCTTAGCTACTTAATTATCTTAATTTTTGTGAAAATAATATTATTGCCCCGAAGTGGAGTGTTATCAGATATCAAACTTATCTTATCTCCCAGACCAACACTCCAATTAAGAAACGACAATTAACCCTATATCCCTATGGCGGACAAAACTGAAATCTTTCTTCTCTATTACGCAAAATGAGAAGGATCCATTAGCTGTTACAGCAGGGATTTCACAATTTTCTAGTAGCTCTGTCTCTTTCTACATTGCTTCGGGTGGAAGATTTTCCGAAAAGTTTTTCAAAGCTAATTACAAGTAGAAGGAGATGAGTGGTAATTAGGATTCTGGATCGATTCTTTTTACTTCTTTTGCTCCATTGAATAAACATAGCTACCTCTAATGTTTTTATGTTTCTCTTTGTTTCCTTAAATGTCAATGGAAAACAAACGAGTCATTTCAGTTCTTTTGTTTATCTTTCAAACATATTTTTGTTGATAAGTGCATTAATTAGTACTTGAATTATAACGTTTTAAAATATCATTCATTTAATTTTTTTCTCTTAATAAGAAGAGTGAAAGAGTGGAAGAAAAAATAATCTTCTTTTTTTTAAGATGTCCTATCATTAAAATGTTTTCGAGGTAATTTGTTCTTTTCCGAGATTTTATTCCTCAACAGCGATCATTCATGTGAAGCAAAATGGCTCCGCGTAGACTTCATTAAAAGTCACGTGTCAGCATTAATGAGTCTCTTTATAATTACTTTAATTAAATACTTAAAAATAAATTTAAGCGTTATTTTGTTATTGAGGGTAATAATAATTTTATCACTATTATTTTAAAAACATTTTTTTTTCAATTATGCAAAATTGAAACTGCTACTTTCACTAATTAATTGATCTTTTTTTATTTTTATATTTAAATATTATGTATTAAAATGATGAAATATTAGATCCTTTTCTTTAGCTTACACTAGTAAGATAATTTCATGTATAACACGATTCGAGCCGGCCAAAGAATAAAATTTATTTCTTGTGATGATCTTCCTTAATTAATGAATTAATGGAGTATTCTACATTTCTATAATTGATAAACTATTCAGGCCTCATATAACGTCTCAAAAAAGTTTAATTTATCTAATGATTATGAAGGAATTTTGAGGGGTTTCTACATACACTAGTGTGTTTTTTCTGTAGATCTGAAGAGATATGGATTTCTGTACTTTTAACTGGGATAGTTTTCAATTTAATGTAGCGATATTATGTACCAATCAGACATTTTAGACTTATGGTACCATTAATTATATAACTGATATAAAATACTTATATATAAGGCTAAGATCTGTATGAATTTTTTTATGAAAATTCTCTCTCTAAAAACATGTCCTGTCTGCTAGAATATGTTGATTTCTGCTCATTATTCTATATAATGAGCAGAAATCATACTTTTGGTATCGAAAATTATACTTTTGGTATAATTTTCGATATGTGGGCGATTCACGACTCTCAAAATATCTTCTTATTCGGCAGGCCGGTGGAGTAGTAAGGCCTTTCACTGGAGCATTCAAAATCGATTCCGATACATATTTCTGAATTTTTTTCAAGAGGAATCGAAGCCGGTCCATTAATCCCATTTTTCATCTATCACTCAATCCCCACCATGGGTACTAGCAGCTCGTAGTGGGCTGTGAAATATTCTCGCCTTTTAGTATCCAATAAAGAAGGGTAGCAACGTAATACTAACCAGTAAGAAAGAAGATATCTTTGTCGATTTTCTACATAAATTTTTTTGAATTACCTAGAAAAACACTATTTTTCATGCCGAATATCAACAGGATTCGATATCAAAAATATTTAAAATATTTTGCAACTAGTCTTCCAATTTTTCCGAATATTTAAAATATATTGGTTTCATATTATGAACATTATCATTTTTGGAAATTTTTGCCAGAATTGTTCACTGTTTTCAATCAATTAAGAGTTTTAAATGAGTGGTCTTTTCTCCAGCTATCTTAGACCAATGTTTTTATCGTTTCAGAAGTATCTGAAACCACAGCAACTATTAAAGTTTCTGTGGTTTCAATTACTTACTGTATCTGAAACCACACAAATCTAGTTCCGAGATAACTAGAGAAAAATTCACTCATAGATTTAATATGAAATCTATCATATTATGAAACACAATACTTAATGGAATATAATGATTACTAAATTACTTATTTATTGTGTAATAATTAATATTTCTCCTTTAATAAATTAATTCTTCAAGAATGCACAAAAGTAAAAAATTTTTTAACTGATTAATATCTTGTTTTAGAAATTAGCAATTTTAAAAAAATGTTTAAATAATGGTTCTCCCTTTAAAATTACAGATAAAAAATTTTTCGTAGAAAGTACATGCTGCATATTGATTCTATATAGCCTATAGCCTTCCATACATTTAAATATTCTTTAACAATTGTTAAATATCTAGGAGCTTTTCTATGGTTTCATGAGACAGAAATAATAACGACATTATGCACATTTAAAATAAAACATAAATGGTAAAATAGGTTACGCTACGAACTACTTTCTTAATTATATCAATGATGACCATTCTAACCGAAAAATCCGGCCAGATAATTACCCATTCATTTGTGAATCCTGGAACTAATTTTCGATGCTCGTAAACCGAATTAAAATAAACATACTCAAACCATGATTAAAAATAACTAAGGTAAAATACATTCTTAAACTAGAGTAAAGTATAAATAATTTAACTGAAGTGAAATGTGACATTTCTGATAATTTAAAATCATAATATAATATTAGTCAAAATTAAATTTTATTACCCTTAGTAAATAAATCGAATTAAAGTTAACTATGTCCGTACGATGATTAAAATATAAAATAAATCAAAAATAAATTGTATGCATAAATGCTAAAGTGCAAAAGAGTGTGAAGGGTAATATGATTATGGCAGAATGAGTTAATTTTAATGAGTTCATATCGTCAATTACTCATTAAATTTTAAGTTTCAAACCCAATACGATAAATAAAACCAGAAATAGCAAAAATTAAATTTAAGAAAATTTGGATTGATTGTGAATTCACACTATGAATAATCCGTAGTGTCAAGCATAAGAGCATCTAGCATTCTTTTCGAAAGAGAATGAGGTTTATGAGATTACTACGCTCTATAACTGCCCGTCAGTTTCTAAAATAATAATTTTTTAATTAATTATCATCTTTTCATGAAATTTCGTAACAATATTCTTCCATTAAAAGTAGTTTTAATGACACATTAGCCTTCTAACTGTTTAAAAATGACAAACGTTCAAACTTCTGTGATATTCTCTTAATATATTATGAACTATTTAATGGATTTTTATAAAATTTAACAAAATGGCGAAGTCGTTAAACTTAATTTCGGTATCATATCAATTAACCTTTTATCTCAACCGTTTAAAAATGGCTAACGTTCAAACTTTAAACTTCTCTCTCTCTCTCTCTCTCTCTCTTTAATAAGTTTTCGACTAGCTATTAGATTGAATTTTATAAAATTTAGTAAGTTTGTCAAGTTATTAAAGCCTAATTTGGAGTAATATGAATTAATATTACAAGTTAATCCGTTTAAAAATGGCGGATGCTAAATCTTCTTCAGTTTCCTTTTGATAGTTATGGAATTATTCAACGGATTTTAGCAACAATAGTTCCATGCCATTGAAAACGATTCAATGGATTCAGCATATAGATTATGTTCTACAAGATGATTTTGATGGCATACATATTATTCTTTATCTTTAATTATTCAAAAGTATGGAAAACATCACGAAAGTAGACGATTTGTTCTTTATACGATGTCCATTTTTGTATTTTAAAATAAGTTCCTGTTTTAATTCAATGGTGGTTCTCAACAGCCTTTCTTTTAGATTTTCTTTCTTCAACTTTCCATGATCATCTATTTCTGATATGCAAAGCTACACAAAAAATAACGATTAAACCATGAGAGTCACAAAACATAATGACAGATTCTCAACTGCCAACAAACAAGTGTTGTCAGAAAATTTATCTACACATTTGCAAAAACTACTATTTAGAAAGTAGTCCAAAGATCGCAAATCAAAAAAAGTGCCCAAGCTGGCAACGTTAGACTACTGATATTGTTCTGAATATAGCGATAAATGTGAATATCAATACAATTTTCCTTCAAAAATTTTTTCTGAATACTGGATTTTATGAATATAGGTGCGTCCGAATATAAAGGTTCTACTGTATGTTAAAAATATTGAATATAACGATAAATAATAAAAAGAGCATAATAAAATAATAGATCAGAATTAAACAATGAATATGCATTGCTTTCCACACAAAAATTGTAAAATAAAGATGAATTGCACCATAACTATACAAGCACATACCTACAGTATATTCACTTAGCATAGAAGTGTCCAACCTTTTGTCTTCCCTGGACCACATTTGAAGGAAAAAATTATCTTGGGCCGCACATAAAATATACTAATTCTATCGACAGTTGTTAAGCAAAAAAGTTAGTAAATAATGTACAATATATGATGTCCATCATGACAAATAAGCAAAAATATTCTAGCATAATAATCTTTGACTTTTTCATTCAGAAATTTTTTAAAATCATTGAACAGATCAAGAGATTTTAATTACTGAAATAAGAAATATTTTAGAAAATAGAAATAGAAAATGTAGATAGGTATTTAAATAATAAAAATTTCATTAACTTCATTAAATGCATAAAATCTCAAATGCTTAAGGAAGTTTACAATTTTATATTGGGCTGTGGGTCCCGCACAATACACACGCAAATTGTGCGGGACAGCCCAGTTTATGTATGTATTGTGTGTCCACAGTATGAATTTACAAAAATTAATGAAAATATTTTGCATCATAGAGAGTAAATGTGACATGTCCGGAATTACACCCGGACCATGTCGAATCGGAGCTGCCCCCCCTCTCTACCACCACCCTTCTAGGAGAAGCCCAGAGAGTAAAATCACAATGCAGTTCGTTTCGTTCTAGCCATTCTGAAGCAAAACACAACGCTCTAAATAAAAACTCCATCTATGTTAAAGAACTTTAAATGTTACTCAATATAAAGTTAGAGAAAAATACAAACTTAAATTCCCGTCAAAGAAGCTTCTACAATAAAACAAACGAACACTAAGCCATAAAATGTAGAACTCCACATACACCATATCAGCTGGCTTCTGACAAACATTATGGACGGACGAGAACAACCACCCTCTAGTGGTACAATTCTTTTATACAAACAAAAATTTACATAAATATCAAAAAACATTTTTATCATAATACAATTATTTTTTCTCCACATAAATAAAAAGAAAAATAATATGTTTGGTTCAATTAAATATTAATTGAACCAAACATATTATTTTTCTTTCTTTCTTTTTTTTGTTCTTCTCAACTTTAAATATAACAAACCAATTCTTAAACACCGCCTCCAAGTCAATGTATCCTTCGTCATAGTTCAACATGGCCGTCTCCGACATCAACTCAAGGTAATTCACCTTTTTCATATTTCGCAATTCCATGCACCACACCTTACAAATGTAATTTTCTAAATGTATTAAGTAAAAACCATGTTATAGAAGTACTGCATTATATGAGGGCTTCTGCAATTTTCAAATCGTGTTAGAGTGAAACCATGTTATAGGGAGATACCCGTATATTTAGTTTTATAAAGGGTTCCAATAATATACCATATATACTCGTGTATAAGCCAATGTTTTTTCCTCACAAAGATTTCTGAAGTGAGGGGGTTGGTTTATACATGGGTCAAAAAAAAATCAAATTTTTTTTTGGCTGGAGAAATTGAAGTAATAAGCAAAACCATAACTCACCAAACATCTCCTGAAGACAGGAAGGAAATTTTGCAATAATTCATTTAACACAAAACTAGGTAAAATTTTATCTTACCCTAAAGCAATCGAGCATGTCGTGTCGCTGACTCTAATCTGCATCTATATACCATAATCAGATAAGCAAGGCCATGCAGCCCGATAAGACTTGATGCAAAAACTCTTGACAGTCAATCAAGAATTTTATCTAGGATTCATATTTAGGTGAAAAAATACATTTATTTTTCATTTTTATTAATTAAGAATGTTTTAATCCATTTGTTAGTAATTGATAAATGCCTATTATATTTAACTAAAGTAGATTAAGAAAAATAAACTAAATAATTAATAGATAAATACTTATTATATTTAAATCATCGATGATTTAATTAAAATAGATTAAAAAGTAACTAATGTTTAAAATAACGAAAAGATATAATTATTTAAAATCTGTACTGAAAAATAACTGTAGTCTATCAAAAAAATTCATCATAAACAAAATCAAAACTTTGAAATCGCATGCTTAACATCTAGAAATCACATTTTCATTAGGATGAAAATGTGATTTCTAGATGTTATATTATAAGTTATAATCATTGATCATATTTTAAAATTGATCATTTTAAAATATGATCAATGATTTGAATATGATAATTCAAGTCAACTTAAACTTCGAATGATCTCTTGGGAGCCATGTGATGTAGATATATTATCCTAATGGAATTTTTACTATGATAATTTAATGTGAGTTTTTTTAGGAAAGAAAACAGTTATTCAATAACAGTAAAAAGAAAATATTTTTATGTATATTATCAAAATTTATTACTACTCTTTAACTTGATATTTTCTGAATCTACATCATCCTAATGATAATGCATTGATATATGATATCATACATTGACAACAATCTCGTTTTGGAGTAAAGTAAAATTTTACTTTACCTGAAGCAATTGAATGTGTTGTGCCAGCAACTCCAACCTGTGTTTATATAAGTGCACCAGATGCCGCACTGCCTGATGCAGCACGATGCAGAAATCCTCAACACTAATCCAAATATCTTATGTAGGTAACCTGAATCATTTCAGGTTAAAGTAAAATTTTACCTTTCAATCTTAAATTTTCACTGTGATAAATAAAAAATAGTATATATTATGTTCATATAAAATATCTAAATATATTTTTCTTTTTCTTCTTCAAACGGTTTTCGAGAAAATAATTTATCTTATTCACGAAATTTTAAAATAGAAAAATAAAGATTATATTTCATTTCTCAGTTTTCAAAATAGTATTTTCAATTAAAAAAAAAAAAAAATTCAAACAAATAAAAATTTTTCTTTTATAATTCTTAAGCGAAATGCAACAGATAAAAATTTATCATTTGCAACAACGAAATTAATCTATAGATAAATATGCTTTTTAATTTTTAATATTTGAAAATTCATTCACTAATAAAAAATTTTAAAAAGCGAAAAAGAAAGAAAAAAATCTCAATCGCGCCTCGTATATTATCGAAAGAAAAATAAATCTAGCATGCATTCTAGATAAAAGTATTTTAGTACCGAACAAAAAAAAAAAAAAAAAAAAAAAATCAGCAAAACGAAAATGTATATTTCATGAATGAATGAAAATGAATGAAAGTGAAATAGAAAGCTTACAAAATTATTATTGTTAAATAGAGATTTTCGTTCAGTTCATTCGCGAAATGAATTGAATGAAAGTCTCAATTTCATAATAATAATTTGTAAGGTTTCTATTTCATTTTTCGTTTAAAAAAAAAATTAGAGAAAATATCTATCGTTTATAAAATATATCAGCATACGAAAAAATATATATATATTTCACTTTATGAATGAAATCTACATGAAATTTTAATGTAAATTTCTGATAAATATACTCCATTTTTGTATGAAATTTACACAAAATATCTAATAATTTTACAATGAAATCAGCATGCGAAAAGAATATTTTTTGCTTCCCAAATGAAGTAAATGAAATCTTCAATTTCACAATAATAATTCGTAAGATATATATACATTGTTTTTCGTATGAAATTTACATACGAAAAGCGTAAATATATTTAATTTTATGAATGAAATTTATTTATATATTATGCTTTTCTGCGAAAATTATAGAAAATATTTATCGTAACATTTATATGTCAAAGATTTTTTGTAAAAAAGTTTATTTCAAATTTTGAAAGAAATCTACAAATATATATATACATATAAAGAGAAAATATTTATCGTAACATTTATATGTCAAAGATTTTTTGTAAAAAAGTTTATTTCAATTTTTGAATGAAATCTACAAAACCTTCGAGTGAAATCTACAAATCTTCCAGAGAAGTCTACAAAAATTTTGAAAGAAATCTACAAATATATATATACATATAAATCATTCTAGCTGAGAAAAGTATTATTGCATATACGCCTACAAAAACAAATCTTTTGCATTTGTTTCTTTAAAAAGTTTGCGAAATTTATTTACTTCTATTATCTTAAAAAGTATTTTAAAACTGTCACCCTCTTATGTTTTATATCGAAAAATACAAGCAAAATTACTCCTCAAAGAACATTAAGAGATTAGGAAAAATAAGTTTTTGTCTATATCTAGTAAAGAACTTAAAACAAACATCGTTTCCTATTTTTTTATTTTTTATAAGACGAACAGAAAGAAAAATATTACACAAACTGCAAAAATATTTAACAAAACTCTAGCAAAAAATATTATTTTTTTTTTTTTACGCACTCTTTTTCCCAATAAATAAATAAACTGTTTTTAATATAACTGGACAAAATTTTGCTTTTAAAGCAAACATTTATCTTATATCAGAATTAAAATACTTGTAATTAATTTTAGGTATGGTAAAATTGATTTTTCGTGCCAGTAATTGATCTTCCAAAATTAATTTTTTTTTTTTTCTTTTATTTTTTCTTAGTTAGCAGTATGGCGAAAGAGAATCGATTAGAAACTCGATCGTCGTTTAAACTTAATCGAGGAGAGAGATTCGATTAAGCAACATTCTTTCATTTCAAGCAACATCAAGATTAAGTCTAACACTCCTGCAAAAGTAAAATAGTCATAGACCTCAGGTGTCGTTTTTCTTTTCTTATTCTTTAATCTCTTTAACTGAAACACCTTGCAATGGCCGACAGATGCTTCCCTTTTCAGAAAAATCTTTCTCCTCTTCCTCCTCTTCCAAATTTTATTATTATTATTTTTCTTTATATATATAAGATTTTTATAAATTTTTTTAGATTTTACTCCTATATTTAAGAATGAATTCTGAAATGGAATTAAGAAATTTGTTGTCGAAACATCTAGAAGATTTAACAACCAATGGTGATAAAGAACTTAATCAAGAAACTATGAAAAAAGTTAAAAACATATGTAAAAGATCTGAAGAATTTGTTAATCATGCTTTTCATGTGCTGATGATGCAAATTGAGAAAAAACATTCAGAAATTCGCTATAGTTCTCTATTAGTGATTCATGAACTGTTTAAAAGATCTCATATTTTTAGAAAACTATTATTGTCAAACTTTCAAAACTTTCTAGAACTTTGTGCTGAAACTAATAAAGATTCTCCATTACCTCCTCCTAAAAATGTAGCAAAGAATTTAAAAATTAAGACGTTAAAATTTGTTGAAGAGTGGAATAATCAATTTGGAGAAGATTATAAACGTTTAAAACTTGGTTTTAATTTTTTGAAAGAATGCAAAAAAGTTGACTTTACAAATCTGCATGCTAGAGATGCTATTGCTCAACGAAGAGAAGAGGAGTTGAGACAGCATCAAGAAAATATCATTCAAGAAAAAGTTAACAAAACTTTAGTGGAAATGGGTGAAAAAATTCCTGAAATTGAAAGTGTATTAAATCAAATAGAAAATTGTTTTAATCTGCTTCTTCCAACAGTTGATGACTTTTGTAATGATTTAAACATTCCTTCTACTTCAAAAAGTATGAATAAAGCAAAGACTTCTAATGAGATAAGTGACAATATTGAATCACATCTAGAAAATAAATTAGAAGTTGATGAAATGATGAGGCATCATGGACTCAAAAACATGAAGGATGATTATAACATTCAAATTGAAATTAATCCTTGTATTCAGAAGAACAAAGATACAATGATAGTTATTGAAAATTTAAATGATCTTTATATTCAGATTAGTAAGTGCTTACTCCCTATGGTTGGAAAATGGTTGAATGTTTTGGTGAAAGGTTCCAATTGCACTGGATCACTTAAAAGAGCAATAGATTTAAAAAATTTACTAATGTCTAAAGTTGCAAAGTTTAAAGAATTAAAAATTATACCCGAACAAAATTCTGAAAATATTGGCAGTGATGACGATGACGATTTGATTGAGGTAGAAGAAAAAGAAGGTCTAGAAACTATTATTCCACCTCATCTGAGACACGAATATGGCCTAGATCCAATAAATAATCTTACTAAACAGAGTGCAAAAAAAGATATAATAGATGAAACTAAGGATCCCACAACACTTGCATCAAATATTCAAGCATTATGTGAAAAAGTTGGTAAAAAGTTACCAGAAAATATAGATAATCCAATTCCTTGTTGTAGCAAAGATGTTAAAATAGATTCAAAAAAGGCAGAAATGCTTTCTAAAGCACCACATAAGCCATATGATATTGATTTATATCATTGGGAAGATGAAAATCTTGAAGCACCAACAATAATAAAATATGATTCTCTAAATAAATTCTGGTTGCCTTCTCAAATTGATGTAACCGAATTTCAGTTGAAAGATGGTGCAGCTGCACTCCGAATGAGGAAAATAGATTTTACAGGAGAATTTGTTCCTGTAAAATGGAGCTGCCGAGCTCCTCTTCCCAGTGGAAAGTTATGCCCTAGGAAAGACAGATATAAATGCCCTTTTCATGGAAAAATTATACCTAGGGATGAAAATGGTAAACCAGAAAATTTGAATGAAAAATCTAATATACAAAATACAGAAACAAATAAAGAGAAAGTACCAGATTGGCAAGATCCAGACTTCTTGAAAGATTTGGAAGCTTGTACTGGTATTAATCTTACCTTGCCAAAAAAAAGAGATAAACAAAACTCAAAAAAATCTCCAAAGAAAAAAGTAAAATATTCTAATTTGACTGATATCAGTAAAGAAGAAAATACTGTTCGTAAAAGATTAGAAAAGAAAGTATTTAACAAAAGAGCTGTGCAAAATGTATGCGAACAGTTGGATTCCATTGATAGGAAAAAATATGATGATAAATTTGGTGATCAGTGGGCTTATGCTTTTCATACTTAAACTCAGTTTTATTCAATATAATGAAACTAAATACACGTAACTTATTCATAAAACTATAACTTTATTATGTTCCTAAATAATTATTTTATATTGAATTAAAAATTAATATTGTGAAGTATAGTTGTTATAACAAATAATCAATTCGTAAATTTATATATAAATTTGTGAAAAATTTTATTAGTGTCTTCATAACTATTCTGATATTTGTAATATTTTGTGAGAATATCACTGAAAATAAAATCGATGTAGCATTAAATACTGCTGTAAAAACAAGAAATACGAAATATAAATTTTGTATAGAAAATATGAAATTATATTCAAAATGATATTTTATATACAGTATAAATATAATACTGCAAGATTATTAATTACCAAACTAATGCTATACTAAAAATAATGTAAAAATCTTTCACCAATCTTAAAACAAAAATAAATTTTATTAAATTTTGTACAGAATTTTCTAATGTTGATAAAACAATATTTTTACAGAAATATTAACTACAGTTAATGATGGTTTACATATTAAATTTATATTAAACTTATTTGGAAATAAAGAGCCACATAAATGATCACTTACGTGTACAGATGTAAAATAACCTATATTACAATTATTGAATTATTGTACACTATACATGTAGTCTTCAACTTATAATGGTGATGTCATGGAAAAATTCTGTTATTGTTCAATGCAATTGACATGAGTTCGATTCCCTGAACCAATGGTCTGCTATATGGAACACATCATTTTTGTATTTGTTAAGTACAGTAAAATAGAGTGTAATAATAAATATTGATAGTGGGAAATCTATAAATTTTGGGCATTTTGAACTTATGACAGAAGGCTCAAAATTCTTGGAATCAAACTTTCTTGTAAGTCAAGAATTACCTGTATTAAATAATCATTCAGAATTAAAAGATGAATCATAGTTGCACTAAAAAAATCAATTATAATTGTGGTTCAGAAATATTTCCATATGTTATCAAAGAACTTTGCTGAGTTTACATGATTTAAAACAGTAACAATCATGGTATTACTTACTTAAAATTGATTCAAATTGTTTCTCTTGATTTACATAATTTTACAATACATAATAATTGTGCATATAAATATTAAACAGATCTGAGTAACAGTTTGATTAATATATAAAAAGCAATTACTTTTAGACTTGATATAATATGGTTTTCTAAGAAATTTTCAAATTATTATTACAATATTAATAAACAAGTTTCAGACAGAACTATTATTCAAATATATTATGATGCACCTACAAAAATCATGATATGCCAATAAGATTTAGGTAAATCTGGATGATTTTTAAAAATATACAGATTTGCCTAGGAAAATTGCAATGTAAAATTAAAGTGAGAATGATGCATAATCCATCCAATCAAAGACTTGCAAAAATATTATATTTAATCTAATTTTTGTATTGAACTATATATAATTACATACAAATACAGAATACTATCTAATAAAATGTTCATTTTTCTTATAATGGTATTCATATTTGGATTTAAGAAATTTTTTTAGATGTAATAGGAATTATAATTAGCCAATAAAAGCACTACACTGCGGTGGAGAATAATTCACAACATTTATTTTCTAAGAATGAACGTTTTCGGCCTTAGAGGATGGCCGCGAATAAGACCGAAAACATTCGTTCTTAGAAAATAAATGTGAATTATTCTCCACTGCAGTGTAGTGCTTTTATTGGCTAAGTATTAGTTAGAGTATGAGCAGGTATTAATTAATGGTAATAGGAATTATAATTTTTTATCTTTGTTTTATTACTAATGAAATTATTCCTATAATTTTAAGATTTATATGCATCTAATGAATACTGCTTACTTTCTCTAATTAATTAGAAATAGATTAACACTAGCACTTGTTAGCAGATAAAAATATTTTGCAATTTATTTAACTTGTGTAACATTTTTGATAGTCATCTTCAGCACATTTCTAAGTACAGAACATTTTCAAAAAATTGAATGTTCAATTTGATTTTTCAAAAATGTTCTGTACTTTGTAATGTGCTGAAGATGGGTGTACAGAAAATATTACTCAAGTTAAAGAAATTGTGAAATATTTTTATTTGCTAACTAATACTTGTGTTAATCTATTTCTAATTAAGATTTATAATTGGTAAAATCAATTGAAGCTAAAATATACTAATTATAATAAAATATAGATTTGAAATAATTCTAATCAGAAAAATTAAGTTTAACAGGAGCACAATAGTACAATACAACTAATTCTGTTAAGCTTATTTTTCTTGGTTAGAGCTGTTTCCTAATTAGTTTAGCAGTACTCATCATGATTGAATAAATACAAATGAAAATGCAATAAATGATGATACTAAATAAATGAATCTTTAATGGTACAAAATATTAACAAAATTATCTTCATCAGTTAACCAATAGAAAGTATATCATATTTATGTTTTATAGATTTGTGTCGCAGTTATTAGGCATATTGGAATGCACCTAAGAATATCCTGATAAGCATAATTTAATAGATTCTTTTATTCAGATTTAGATTGGTCTTGGCATACTGAAATATATCTGATTTTGGGTGCCTGTAATATATAAAATACTCATTTAGAGAGATTGAATTCATTGTCTGGACTTGTATTTGAAAACAGAACAAAATTATGATTGGAAATTCATTTAAGCTAGTTAACCTCACATTATTATTTAAAAATAATACAATAATAATAAATATATATTTTTTATTAATTTATAAAAATTTAAATAAAAATAGAT
>AYEL01051214.1:0-72751 GCA_000484575.1 Olivierus martensii | reverse complement strand
TATATATGTTATAAGTACATAATAAATAAGTTGCATTTTTTAATTATATAATTAAAAATATAGAACTTAATATTATTAAAACTGTACTTAGTTTATTAAGTAGATGCCATTAAGCAGTCTTACGTTTATTTATACTATAAAAAGCCGTATAAATAATGCGAAAAACAGTATAAATTAACTTTTTATCATATTGCAAAAGATAAGCCTATGTCGTCTGCGATTTCACTAACGGAAGTATCTGGAATAAGTAATGCTCTGTTTCCTGACCGTTTCTGATTGGTTGAATAACATTTTTCCAAATACGCATGCGTCATTTTCCTCCAACTTTCATGCCGGCAACTATAATCTTTTCTCTGACGACCGACCCCATCACGAGTGCAGAGGACCCGACGTGGGCAAAAACGCTCCATTACATAGAAACCTCCATAAAAACAGCTTATAACAAAAAAGAAAAATAATGTGTGTTCGTTATTAAGGGGTGGTACCAATCCAAATATTAGTACAGACTCCTACATCCTAGTTGGAAAGCAGTATAAAACAATAAAGAAAAAAGACTTCCTATACGCATGGAAAGGTTTGATCTTATCAACAGATTGATTATTTTTTATTTCTTATTGATTATTCAGTATCTATGATAGAATCCACTGTAGCTGTCCACGCCAGTAGAGTGGTTAGTCGTACTGTAAGGAATGAGGACTGGGCTCGAATCTTAAGTATCAAATTACCAAGGGAATAGATCCGGATTCGAATCCCAGGATAGAAAGTCGAAGCATTTCCTGCGGCAAATCTCACCGACCTCGAAGGAGGTCTCTTTTTTATCAGGAAGTGTTGTATTCATTATAGTCTTACGTTTATTTATACTATAAAAAGCCGTATAAATAATGCGAAAAACAGTATAAATTAGCTTTTTATCATATTGCAAAAGATAAACCTATGTCCCTGCGGATTTCAACTAACGGAAGTATCTGGAATAAGTAATGCTCTGTTTGACTGTTTCCTGATTGGTTGAATAACATTTTCTCAAATACGCATGCGTCATTTTCCTCCAACTTTCGTGCCGGCAACTATAATCTTTTCTCTGACGACCGACCCCATCACGAGTGCAGAGGACCCGACGTGGGCAAAAACGCTCCATTACATAGAAACCTCCATAAAAACAGCTTATAACAAAAAAGAAAAATAATGTGTGTTCGTTATTAAGGGGTGGTACCAATCCAAATATTAGTACAGACTCCTACATCCTAGTTGGAAAGCAGTATAAAACAATAAAGAAAAAAGACTTCCTATACGCATGGAAAGGTTTGATCTTATCAACAGATTGATTATTTTTTATTTCTTATTGATTATTCAGTATCTATGATAGAATCCACTGTAGCTGTCCACGCCAGTAGAGTGGTTAGTCGTACTGTAAGGAATGAGGACTGGGCTCGAATCTTAAGTATCAAATTACCAAGGGAATAGATCCGGATTCGAATCCCAAGATAGAAAGTCGAAGCATTTCCTGCGGCAAATCTCACCGACCTTGAAGGAGGTCTCTTTTTTTATCAGGAAGTGTATTCATTATGATATATGCTATCTGAATAGTGCTAATTTTTATATGGACGATTCTGGTCGATCTTAATACAATATCCACATTATTTCAAGAGCATCCAGATCCTATTAGTCTAGTCAACCGGATTACCGCATCGTAGAGCAGTGGGGTATCAACTTGCAGGATCCAAATTCAATTCCAGTCCATTTCTAGTTTTTCAGGAGGGTTCGGGATAAGTCCGTGCTATCTGAATAGTGCTAATTTTTATATGGACGATTCTGGTCGATCTTAATACAATATCTCCATATTATTTCAAGAGCATCCAGATCCTACTAGTCTAGTCAACCAGATTACCGCATCGTAAAGCAATGGGGTATCAACTTGCAGGATCCAAATTCAATTCCAGTCCATTTCTAATTTTTCAGGAGGGTTCGGGACAAGTCGGTTGAATTCCATACTTCAGTCTACCGATTGATTCTACAAGGTGTATTGGCCAGCCTGTGTGAAATCTAAAAGTGGCTGCCGCCTGATATAGTATATCCTCTGCGCGATATGGCAACTTAACTGAAACTAACTTTATCTACACTAGGAATTCCATACTTCAGTCTACCGATTGATTCTACAAGGTGTATTGGCCAGCCTGTGTGATATCTAAAAGTGGCTGCCACCTGATATAATATATCCGATGGCAACTTAACTAAAACTAACTTTATCTACACTAGTTTTTTGCATATTTTACGCCCCCTTTTTAATCAGGGAGATTACTAAGGGGACGGGGCCAATTCCAACCACAGGCTGCACCCACACCCGTGGAGGGGGGCCAGTTGGTGAAGGACGGGGATCACCGGGCCGGGCCCAGTACTCTGAAAAAATCCGGGACCAGACCCGTGACACGAATCTGGGTCACGTGGCACGCCAACGCATTACCACTCGGCCTTATCTACACTAGTAGTACTCAGTCCTAGTCGATCCCCACCTCTGCAGTTTGACTGATCCTTCCATTGAAATGGCTGGGTCACGTGGCACGCCAACGCATTACCACTCGGCCTTATCTACACTAGTAGTACTCTGTCCCAGTCGATCCCCACCTCTGCAATTTGACTGATCCTTCCATTGAAATGGGCAGTTTGTGATAGAACTTGTAATGATTCTATCCATTAGTAATCGGAGAGATTGAAAAGTTACATTAAAAGTAAGATATCATCATAAAATGGGAGGCCAGTCATATGATTTGGAATTGTTCCGCAGATAAATATTTTTCTAGATGAATAGCTACGTGAATACAAAACAATAAAAAAAGAAATAAAAAATATTGATTTTATTCAGGATTTTAGCATATTAACGCTAATTTTAATAATAAAATATCAAGAATAATTAAGTTAAAATCAAGAAAACTCATTATTATTATTTAACAGTTTTATGGCTGATATTGATAAGCAAATTTAAACTAGAAATTCGAATAGAATTCATGCTATTTAAAATTAAATTGTTAGCATATGTTTAATACCATTCAAGGATGTTTGATACCACTCTATACTATCCATATTAGATTTTAAACCGGTTTTGTTTAATACCTTACGGTAACGCCATCTGTTGAGTAATAATTAAACTAGAATATAAAATTATTCTCGGTAGGGTTGTTTAGTTATTATTTAATTTGTATACTCCATCAATGGAATGTACAAATCAAATAATTTTTAAATCTATTATTTATATCATTTTTTCTCAACCGGTGCGCCCGGGCCCACTGGTGCGCTCTGAAAATAGAACAATCGTATTCACCCAAGGGGGCACTAGGCTCGAAAAGGTTGAGAACCACTGATATAGACAATCAAAACCAAATTATATATCTGTTATTGTTGTCAATCTATTGTGCATACGGATTTGGAAATGTTACTTTCTTTTCCATCAATTTAACTAGAAATACTTGATTATAAGCAAATTTTATAAAAGAAATAATAAAGAATGAGAGAAAAACAAAGAATATACACACTTTTTCTCTCTGGATATGACCTGAGTCACATACATAAATTATTTTATTTGAATCCAAATTTTCCTTGCAGAGTAAGCTATACAATTTCCATTGAAATAACAAATATTTATTTATATTTGATTAATTTAAATAGTTTTTATAATTACATGTTTTATTTGATTCTTTTGCTAAATATTTTTTATCGATTCAATACTTATTTGTTAAATATATTTCTTTTCTATGTTTTTATATCTTAATTATATAAGTATGATTGTCAATTATTTTCAATTTATTCAAACATTTTCGTATTTTTTATCGATTCAATACTTATTTGTTAAATATATTTCTTTTCTATGTTTTTATATTTTAATTATATAAGTGTGATTGTCAATTATTTTCAATTTATTCAAACATTTTTACATTCTGAATATCATTAACTTGCATATCATTACTTTGAAAGTATTTATTATAAAGTTTTCATTTTGTTGCAAGTGCATTAAATGCTTTTATCTAGTCAACTAATGTTAGAAATTCTGATAAAAATTATAATTAACACTATTTAGTTAATGGACTTCTAATCAGAAACTCCACAAATGCATGCATATAAGGAATGAATAAATTTTTCTACTTCAATTATAATTAAAAGAAATTAATCAATATACATTTCAATATAATAGATTTTGTAAAGTTTGGAGATAATAATAAAATATTATTATTGCATGCTATTAAAAGAAATTAATCAATATACATTTCAATATAATAGATTTTGTAAAGTTTGGAGATAGCATGCAATAATAATATTTTATTATTATTATTAATTATTATTCTCACCTTTTTAATTCCAAATCCAGGAAAAAGATTATTAATACTTGGTTGTGAAATAAGTAACATATTTAACATATCACATGATCCAAGAATTCTGCAGCCACCATCTTTACATAAATCTAATGTTTTTTCTAAAACAAATGAAACTGATAAAGGATTCTGGCTCAATTGTGTATCTCTTCTATCTAATTTATTAGATCTGCAACAATAAAGATATATAATTATAAATAGAAAATAAATATTTCTATAAAAACAAAATTTATATTAAAATAAATATTCCTCACTTTATGCAATCCCGAGTTGTACAATTTCAGATAATTCAATTTTCCATAAAAATAAATATTACTATAATAAACAATATTACAACAATAAAATCTTATAATTTTGAATACAAAACCAATTATTTTTAACAAGTTACCATCAATAATGTTACTGTTGATGATACAAATATTAATTCTGTAATAACTAGTAATTGATTCCCAGTAAATACAGAGTGCAGAAGAAAGATACATATGCAACCAAGTGGTGAATTCTCAAAAAAAGTCCTTTTGTATCTCTAACTTTCAATTGAAGTGTTCTAGCATGTCAGAAGTAATTTTACACATAAGTGATCATATTCTATCAGTTAAGAATTAAGAATGATTGCAGCACTTTTAATAGCAAAATGAAGAACTTAGAAGCCTTTCTCAGAAAATAAGCATGATAAGGAGAAAATGTTCAATTAAAAATTTTCTCCTATTATGCTTAATGTTGCAGAGCATTTGTTAATTAGTACAGTAAAATACAGTTTGCACAAAACATGTAAACAGATAATAAAAACGAGAAAAAAGTGATAATTATGGAAATATCTCATCCAATAATCAAAAGGAAAAGATGAGAAATATGCAAGGAGTCTAGTACAGACACTGTTCAAAATGTCCACCATCAGTTGCAATACATATTTGAACACAAGACAAAGTTTTCTTGTGCACTACATAGCATTGTAAGAAATTGCTCTTTGTTTGCCAGATTTTTTTACATACATGTAGTTTATATAAATTTTATACAAACTACATGTTTTTCTGTACTAATTAAAGAATGTTCTACAACTAATTTGAAAATTTCCTCTTATCTTGATTCCAGATAAGATTTCTAAATTTTTATTGCTATTCAAATAAACTGCTTAGACTTATATCTAAATAAATAGGAAAAAACAGCACTTTATGCAGTTGAATAAAATTTTTATTATAAATTTATGCAAACGTTTTCGATTCAACGAATCATCATCAGGCACATTTTAGACGAAATCAAAAATCAAACGTCTACAAGCGTTCTTTCCGTTAATAAAAAACAGCACTTTATGCAGTTGAATAAAATTTTTATTATAAATTTATGCAAACGTTTTCAATTCAACGAATCATCATCAGGCACATTTTAGACGAAATCAAAAATCAAGCGTTCTTTCCGTTAAGTTTCAAACTTAAGAGGAAAATCGAGAACTAATTTTAAAATTGTAGAACAGGAAGTAATTCCTCTTAAGTATGAAACTTAACGGAAAGAACGCTTGTAGACGAAGTAATTCCTCTTAAGTTTGAAACTTAACGGAAAGAACGCTTGTAGACATTCGATTTTCGATTTTGTCTAAAATGTGCCTTATGGTGATTCATTGAATCGAAAACGTTTGCATAAATTTATAATAAAAATTTTATTCAACTGCATAAAGTGCTGTTTTTTCCTATTTATTTAAAGATTTCTAAATTCTTCAATTTGCTAGTAAAGACCCTACAATAATTCTCAACTGATATTATTCTAAAGTGCTACAACACTTCAATTGAAACTTAAAGAGAACATAAGGATTTTTCTGGGAACCCTGTATATCTAGCAAAAATTATAAATATAAATGATATATTTGTAACTTTGCATTCATTTATTTATTGTTATAACATCTTCAATTTAGTAAACATATAAATTAGAATTTTATTTATATAGTTATTTTTATATTAAAGCAAAACATTGATCAATTTTACAAGCAATATACTTATAGGACTTTTTGAAATTTTAAAAGTTTAAATTTGCATTTCTGGTAAGTCAAAAAAGAAATAGGACCAGCTTAATGAAAACTGCTCACAAGCAAAAAAGGAGAATATATGTTTCATGGAAAACATATCTAAAGATAGATGTGAAAGCAAGGGGACTAGAGATTGGAATAATATATTCTGTGCCCTTATTTTTTCAGAAATATGGTACATTAGAGAAACAAATACAATAGATCAATTACAATGACAATGTTAATCTGATATCCTCTTCTGATTTGCACTATTTCTGAAAAACGGGGATTCAGATATATTTTTCCAATCTCTCGTCCCTCAACTTTTTCATTTTAAGGTATTTTTTCCATGAAAACATATTCTCCTTTTTTGCTTAAGGGTATTTTTCAATAAGCTAGTATATATTTATGACTAAAGATGACTTTTAGAGGCAAAGCATTCCAGTAATAAGAAATAATTGCAATTAATGCTGTATTACAGTATACATTTTCGATTAATCCACAAGTTTAATCTTTACTGCTCTTCATTTTAATAAAGACGACCCTTTTACACTCCAAGAAAAATGAAATTTGATAACTTTAAAGCCATCCTGTTACACTCATAAAAATGCACACAAAAATACAAAGCTCTAAACAGGATAAATATTTATCCTGTTTAGAGCTTTGTATTTTGTGTACATTTTTATGAAATTTGATATTTAATATTAGATATTTTGCTATAACTTTTTTACTTTTTAATTTTTTGGCAAGAAAAAATTGGATTTTGTTGTCCATATACTGTGTCCTGATATCGTTTTTTAATTTTGGATTAAGGACAAAAGAAAAAATTTCGAAAGCATTTAAGCCTAATTAGCACATGTCAACATTATATAAACTAAAATACAAAGCTCTAAACAGGATAAATATTTATCCTGTTTAGAGCTTTGTATTTTGTGTACATTTTTATGAAATTTGATATTTAATATTAGATATTTTGCTATAACTTTTTTACTTTTTAATTTTTTGGAAAAAAATTGGATTTTGTTGTCCATATACTGTGTCCTGATATCGTTTTTTAATTTTGGATTAAGAACCAAAAGAAAAAATTTCGAAAGCAATTAAGCCTAATTAGCATATGTCAACATTATATAAATTTTCAAATTATTCATGATTTCGGCATCGGATAAAAAAAATGTTTATATATTTACATTCTTGATGATATTCTGCATCTAATAATACTAAATACTTCATAATTCTAAAAAACTTTTCCAACTAATGAAGACAATTTATATTGTAATTTGATACTGCTAAGCGTAATCTGATAGCTCATGTAAATAAACAATCGTATTCTCCCTCTCACAGATGAAATACGGTATTCTACTACACATATGTTTAAAATAATTGTTTATTAGCCATTTTTCTTCCTATTTTCTTAAAATAATGTGTGATAAATACCTTTTATTTTATAAGAAGTATTAGTATGCATGAGAATGTCAACTTTGTTGAAAATTTATTTATTTTAATAAATATTGCTATAATTTCACTTCCATTGACGATCAACAGAACGAAGATCAGACAGACCAGGGACTTCAAGAACCAGATCTTCTTGAGAGCGAAGTGAAGTGGGCGATGCGTCAACTACCGAGCAACAAGGCACCTGGCATCGATGGAATCCCTGCCGAACTGCTCAGGCCAATCCCAAGAGCTGCCTTGACGGCTCTTTGCCAGCAGATTTGGAAATCCCGCACGTGGCCAGCTGATTGAAGGCGGTCAGTTTTCGTCCCCATACTAAAAAAGGGAGACACAAGGGACTGCGCCAACTATCGAACCATTGCCCTCATACCACACGCCAGCAAGATTCTATTGTAGGTCATTCAGAAGCG
This sequence comes from Olivierus martensii, assembly GCA_000484575.1. Classification (NCBI taxonomy): domain Eukaryota; kingdom Metazoa; phylum Arthropoda; class Arachnida; order Scorpiones; family Buthidae; genus Olivierus; species Olivierus martensii. The sequence continues at coordinate 64,535 of AYEL01051214.1, read as the reverse complement.
ACTGGGCAACACATTGATCGGGAACTACCAGACGTCTAAGCGGGATTCAGGCGGGGCCGGGGGACTCGTGATCACATTGCGAATCTTAGATGGATCATGGAGAAGGCCAGAGAATACCAAAAGAAACTCTATATGTGCTTCATCGACTACACCAAGGCATTCGATTGCGTGGAGCATAGCAAGCTTTGGGTCGCCCTGCGGGAACTGGGAGTGCCGGAACACCTGATCAAATTGATCAGATCACTATACCAGAGCCATGAAGCTACTATGAGAACCAGATATGGAGATACAGATTAGTTCAAGATCAAGAAAGGCACCAGACAGGGCTGCACCCTCTCCCCATTTCTCTTGAATCTCTACGCTGAAGTGATCATGCGGAAACTGGATCTGGAGGAATCTGAAGTGGGGGTGAAGATTAGGGGTCAGACAATAAGCAACCTCAGGTTTGCTGACGACACGACTTTGCTGGCGGAAAGCGAGAAGGACCTGAAGCGGATGATCATGAAGCTAAAAAATGAAAGTGAGAAGATGGGATTCAGTTGAACATCAGATGTTGATTCAGTTGAACATCAAGAAAACAAAAATTATGACCACTGCTGCCAAGGAAGTCCATATAAAGATCAATAACGAGGAGATCGAGGTGGTCGACAGCTTCATCTTCCTGGGATCCAAGGTAGACTGCAATGGCGACTGGCGCCCCGAAATCACACGAACAATCACCCTTGGGCGCACAGCGATGGTCAACATGGACCCAATTTGGAGGTGTAAGGACGTATCAAACTGGTCACCGCCATTGTGTTTCCCATTGCCACCTACGGGTGTGAGACCTGGATCCTAACGAAGGCAGACAGGAGAAAGATTGACACGTTCGAACTGTGGTGCTGGAGAAGACTCCTGAGGATCCCTTGGACAGCGAGGGTCACCAACAAGTCAGTCTTGGAGAGCATCAATCCCGATTTTTCCCTGGAAAGTAAGATCACCAGGCAGAAGCTGACATTTTTCGGTCATCCTTCTCCAGTGATGACCTTCGGTCATCCAGTGATGACCGATGACATCGACTCCAGTGATGACCGAAGGTCATCACTGGAGAAGGATGTGATGCTGGGGAGGATGAACGGAAGACCGAAGGCCCGTTGGCTGTATACAGTCAAGAAGGACACGGGCAAGAAGGATACAATCAAGAAGGACACGGGCAAGAACATCGAGGAACTGCGGGAATTGGTCAGGGACAGGAAGACATGGAGGGACATGACCCATAGAATAGCCAAGAATCGGACACGATTGAACGGTAGGATTGGATTTCGATACAGGTTCAAGAGTTACTTTAATTGCTAGGGATTTATTAAAAAATTCTATAAAATATTTCCGAGAACTAGAGAGGAACCTGCTGAGATAAGAGGAATATTTATGGTTTAACATTACGATTAGGATCAACTCAATTCACGCATTTCTGTTATATATTCGATTTGGCTATTACAAATCCGTATAAAGGTATACTAGGTCGCGACGTTTTAAATAAATTCAATTTAAGTATTCATTTAAGGATAGAAAACTTTAGTTTCCTCAGGGAGAGGAGATACAATTCCATGACGGATCCCGAATATAGACAGGAGGTGGAAATCGCAAAATTGTCGGGATATACAAAGACATCAAGGGACCTTAATGATATAAGAGATCAGCATAAACTGCATCATGCTACTTTGAACACATTTTGATCTCCCTTCCTTTCCCTTCGTCATTTTTCATCATACTAAGCTCGACATCCCTGACCATGATTTCACAAATTTGAAAATCTTTCTTCTACTTAAAATTATTCCTTTTCTATTTTTTATTTTTAAGTTTAACTTAAAAATAAAAATAAAATAGTAGAAAATAGTAATTTCTTTATGCTGGTACTTTGTTACATATACTTCAAATAAATCTTCAAACTTGATATAAATCGCTTAGAAGTAGATATATGTCTTAAATTTTATAACAAATATACCAATAGCTCTAAATATGTTATAATGCAATCTTTATTTTTCAAACAATTAAGCAAAAACATTTTTAATCATAGAAATGTAAATTTAACCATTTTTATCCGTCATAATTTATATAATCCCCTCCCTCCCTTCCTCCCCTATCAATGCGACGCAATTTATGGGTGCTCCCTAATTGGATTCTGAATTTTATCCATATAAAGAAGCTTTGATAGAAGGTAAACAAGCAATTCGAAAAGAATTATTAGCATATTTTTCGAACTTATCATTTATTTTGGAGTAATTAAAGTTAGTGGATCAAAATATATGTCATCAAAACCATCTTCAATATATAAATAATGTAATTTAATTATTTACATTAAATTATATAAAAAATAATCTAAAAAGTAAATATATTCTGTTTTAAAAGTTGTAAGGGCAATGCAGACAAGCCATACCGCTGCCTCTTACTTACGCTTAACGCCATCTCTTTTCAATGATAAAAAATAAAAATCTTAATAAATCTGCAGGTTAACTTCATCATACATCACAATTTCATCTTTCTCTCGGAAATTTTTGAATGCTCGTCATTTTTAAACGATAAATCTATATGATTAATTAATGTTACTTAAAATTCGCCTTTAATAACCTGACCATCCTGTTAAATTTTATTAAAATCAATCAAATAGTTCTTTTCTATGTTAATGGTTCCCATGTCTGAGTCAAGTCTTTTTCGTTTGATATTTTAAACTGGATGTTCATTCCTTCATTTTGTAGTTTTATGGTTAATTTTAGAAATTTAAAGTGCGCCTCGGAGTTTAAATTACTCTACAAGTGCACCCTGATTTAAAAAAACTTGAGAAACACTGATCTACAGTATATCTGTTATAAATCCTGAAAAAAAATTTTCGAACGCACAAATATCTAGCGCAGTTGTTTTAAAAAAATATGATGTTTTGTTTTTTTGCCATAACTTTTTTGCATTTTAATTTCTTGACACGAAAAAATTAGACTTTGTCGGCAATATACTGTACTCTGATATCCTTTTTTAGTTTTGGATAAAAAATCAAAAGAATAAGAGAAAAAAAAAATACGAAATTAATTGGGTCTAATTAGCATATGTAAAAATTATATAATTTTTTCAACTTATTCATGATTTCGGCATCGGATGAAAAAAATGTTTATATACTTATATTCTTGATACTATTCTGCATTTAATAATAACTAATATTTCATAATTCTAAAAAAAAATTTCCAACTAACGAAGACAATTTACATTGTAATTTGAAACCGCTAAGCGTAATTTGATACCATGTGTAAACAAATAATTTACTCTCCCTTCTGGTGAGTGAAATATGGTATTCTAAAACACAAATAATTAAAATAATTATTTATTAGCCGTTTTTCCTTCGTATTTTCTTATAATGTGTGATAAATACATTTTATTTTATAAGAAGTATTAGTATATGAGAATGTGAGATAAATAATTTTTATTTTATAAGAAGTATTAGTACGTATGGGAAGTGATAAATACTTTTTATTTTATAAGAAGTATTAGTATGTATAAGAATCTTGATTTTTTTTTTGAAAATTTATTTTTCTTAATAAATATTGCTATAATTTGTATACGTAGCAATTACCATGTCATCTCTATACCAAATTTAGAACTGATTTTTGATAAATTATCGCTTTTTACATGTTCTTTTATTCAAGATTTGTCTCAATGCCTTTTAAAAATGGCGGATGGTGAATTATTTCTCTGTATTTATTCATTCTAAATCATTAATTTTTCAAAAAATAATAAAAAATATAATAATAATAGCATTTTCAAAGAAAGGGGATAAGTTGTCACGGCTCTCCACTTAGTTAACATAATGTAACTAGCCCATAGCCTAAGGTCATGTACGATTGTGACTTGGATGGACGCTTTTTGACAATAATTATACATCCCTAGTCAACTAATTATTTTTTTGGACTATAGATAACACAAAATTACTTTATTTAAATTTTTTTGTTATGTTTTAAAATATAACTAATGTAAAAGGACGTTCAGATGACGTCATAATCAGCTGAGTATTTCCGCCATAATCTAGAACGCCGACTTCACTGTCGATCGTCAAGCGTGTGATCCAGCGGCCTGTCAAAGTGGCACGTTGCTATAGAAACAATCCCATCAGGCTTATACATCCCTAGTCAACTAATTATTTTTTTGGACTATAGATAACACAAAATTACTTTAGTTATATTTTAAAACATAACAAAAAAATTTAAATAATAATGTAAAAAGACGATCAGATGACGTCATAATCAGCTGAGTATTTTCCGCCATAATCTAGAACGCCGACTTCAGTGTCGATCGTCAAGCGTGTGATCCAGCGGCCTGTCAAAGTGGCACGTTGCTATAGAAACAATCCCATCAGGTCGTCAGCCGGATTGGCCGCGTGGAAACGCTTCGGCTTTCCACTCTGGAGGACCCGGGTTCGAGTCTCGGGTCTCACACCTTGAAAATATTTATCATGGGGTCCGGCCCGACCCGTCGATCCCCGTCCTCCACAATCTGGCTGACCTCTCCGCAGGGGTGGGCAGCCTGTGGAAGGATTTGTTTCGCCCCGCCACTTAGTACTCTTACTGAGTGGAAAGTGGCGTCATCTGTTAACAAAAAAATATTATTAAAGAAATTTAACATATTCCAAGGTCATAGTTGGCCTTGTGAACATAAAGCGCTAATCAACAACAAATATATTCATCAAGCCTTCACACATTATATCAAAGAATGTGGTGCCTTCAATTAACTGAGAATAAAACATCCTTCTTACTACTATATCCTCAACAGTTGGATACTGAATCAGGAGTGACTGCAACTTGTACAATGATTTATAATGTGATATTGAAGACAACTTGATATAAAGACCACTGGACTAATCCTTTCTACAGCAACCTCTTCTTTGTTCATGATTACAGTGGATTTTCTCTGGGATCAGCTTTGCTCCTGGAGGCTTCTCTTCGGATTGCCTGTTTCCTGGCTTTAAGAGATGACATATCTCCTTGGACTAGTTTGTTCCGTTAGTGAAATCCTGTTTTGTCGGTCTGGACCTCGACCAAGTTTTCCTTGTAAATAACGCGGATTTCAGATGAGTGTCAGCAAGGATTGCCTGTCTCCTGACTATAGGAGCTGACACTTCTTAGACTGGTTTGTACTATACGCGAAATTTTTTTTTAATATATGTAATTTTTTCGGTTTTAACTTCTGTATAATTTCGATTGTACTCTTTTCCCTAGTGGCCCATCACACTTCCTCCGGTGGGACTCTGTAATCTGTCCTGGACTATCTTAATTCTTCTCACTTCTTTTCAACTTCTAAGGGTAACACCAACGAGTAAGCCCTCTAATCTTTATTTAAATAAATAAATAAATAAATAAATTCCAACCTTGTTATAAACTCCAATTTCTGTTAAAATAAGATCAAGTCATTCAAACAACAGAGAAAATATTTTCTCCTCGTGTAGCCCAAAAACAAAACTTTCGAAAATAGCGGCGTTCTTTTCCATAATTCCTAAGGGTCGATGTAAGAAATCGACAAAATATTTTTCAGGTGGCGATACCTGTTTCAAAGAAATAATACCTACACCGTCTTGCCCCACCTTCCCCTACTTGTCCACTGAGGTATAGTTTCTCAACCTATATTCTATATTTCCCGTAGGTATGTAGTTGTTAAACAATGGTTGATTAGAAAGTTATATTCGACTGTACGATTTTTGTATCGAAGTTTTGGAGCGAAAAATATCATGTTTTGATTTTAATATGACTCGTGTTGGTGCTAATTTATGGCAGGAATTATCTGATCTACCAATTTGGCTGATATAAAATTAAAATCCAAGCATTATATTGAAAGAATAGCGCTGTATTAATTTATACAAAATTAAACAAATTGATAAATCATTAGTAAGTCGATTCAACGCCGTAAAAGCCACAAATATATTTATTTCACTATCTTTCAGACATATAGAGAGGGATTAAAAATATATGTAGATATAAGGTTAACTAAAGTGCTATTTTTCTTCTGTATGGCGAAATTTCGAACATCCAAATATTAAAGTATAGTGAACCTCTGAGAAGTTGAGTTCTGAGGCGCAAAGTCTATTCTTAAAAACGGGAGAGAGGTTGAATATCGAATGTGCTACTTTGTGCAAGATAACGGATAGAATCATACAATAAAATAACCATGGTTTAATTTTTAACAATTATAATTTATTTAAACCGTAGTTATTTTATTGTATAATTCTAGCGGTTAACTGGCACAAAGTAGAACATTGATTTTCAATCTCTCTCCCGTTTTTAAGAATAGACTTTGCTTTATTGTATAATTCTAGCGGTTAACTGGCACAAAGTAGAACATTGATTTTCAATCTCTCACCTCTTTTTAAGAATAAACTTTGCCTTTCAGAGCTCAACTTCTCAGAGGTTGACTATACCTTATTGAGGTAATCCCATAGATAGGATTTTGATATAAAATAATAATCTTTCGTAGATAGAAAGTGTCAAGAATTTTAAACAAATTGCGATATATTACCATATTGATGCTATATTACTGGTTGCGTGAAAGCATTCACTTTTTTGGCCTCCCCTGATATAAGATCGAATTCTGGGTTTCTTATAAACTCTATTTATGTAATAACAAATGAGTTAACTTTACTCGATTTTATGATTATTAGGCTATCGATAAATTCACTTTTTTGATCAGAAGAAATGTAAAACACTTAAATTACTTTTCGGTGATTATCTGGTTTAAATAATTAGTAGAGCGCTAGCTAAAAATAATAATACTCCAAAATATATCCATAAAGGAATAAATTTTTCCGAAATTGAGTATTCAATTCAATAATCTTGTGGAAGTTTTAAGTTAACAAAAGAAAATTTCTGTTGCACAAGAAATTATTTTAATACAGAATAGATTTACGTGTTTCTACTATTAAAAGTTCTTATTGTGGTAATTCTTATTGCATATTCTTATTGTGAATTTTCTGGTTAGAAGGCGTTTCGTACCCTTTGCCAGTTACCACAATAATCCGATCTTGTTTAGCGAAAAGTATTGTTGAGTCAACAAGATCTCGCTAATTTTCAAAATAAAAATGAATTATGTGACCTAATTTGAAATGATACGAATGTTTCTCGTATAGCTGATCGCAAGTTCAAAGAGCAGAAATGATCATAATGCATTAAATTGTCATTGAAATTAAATATCGACGCCATTTATTCACCACAATAATCCGATCTTGTTTAGCGAAAAGTATTGTTGAGTCAACAAGATCTCGCTACTTTTCAAAATAAAAATGAATTATGTGACCTAATTTGAAAACGATACGAACGTTTCTCGTATGGTGATCGCAAGTTCAAAGCGCAGAAATGATCATAATGCATTAAATTGTCATTGAAGTTAAATATCGACGCCATTTATCCTGGCATTTTCGGTCATTCATAAATGGCCAACATAAATGGAAAGCAGTGGATTACTTCTTTCTACAACTGTGCTAATGTCGATAAATCAGATTCCCTTCCGTTACCGCCATATTGAAATATAATTGTTGATATCCATTTTTCTGAGAATTTCATTTTTGCTATAAAAAGATGAAACTTTGTATTAATTTTGCTGTTTTTAAAATGTGTGTCTTTAAAGAGATTTTATTAGTAAAAATAGAAAGCAATACACCGCAATTTATTTAAAATATAATCGACGGTTTTAGTAATAGTTTGATTAATAGTGTTATTATTTTGTTGACAAATATTTTTAATAGTATTGGTGATATTAGTTATGGTTGAGCATGATTTACAACTGTTTGAATTCCGAGAATGGACGGCAAATCTAATTTCGGAACTTGTTACAGGACTTCTGCCATCGTCGTCCCGACATCCTTCATATAGGATATCTGAACATTCCGTAAAGTTTACACACTAAAATGGGAAATTATAATAAATTCATATATTGCTCGAATAATTTTCATTATAACTTAATAAGTTAGAAATTGTTTCTTATTAAAAATAATAACAGATATCACATCGATCGGCGGATGATGGCGATGGAAGCATGCTGCGCTTCCATCCTGGGATTCAGGATCAATTCCCTGCATCCAAAACTCCAGATTTTCCTGTCAGGATGGGTCAGGGATCGAATTTCAACTTCCACTTGATGGACTACCTAAAGTTGTAAACATTTCCAAGCTTCGCTGCTTAGAAACTATCAGGCTGTTAAGAGGTGTTAAACCATAGAAGAAAAAATTCATGCCAGTCAACCGAAGTCCATTGAAGATGTGGTTAGATGCGCTGAATTCGGAGTTTCCGCCTAAAACAATCCGGAAGATGTATGATCTAAAATTGAACCGAATTTTCTAGATGGAAGTATAGGATGTTTCCACACCATTATCCGGCCGACAGCATTGGCTAGATTTATGCAATTATGCATTTCATGCAAACAATATATACTTACTGCTGATAAATCGACAATTTCAGCAGTGACGCTTCCAAGAAGAGCGATTGCCGTAACCAAACAAATTTTTTTCTTTATAGTTATACAATTAAAATAATTATAATATTATATAAATTTAATGAATAATTGTGTTAAAGTCCTGGCTAATTCAAAAGTAAATTATTAAGTACCAAAATTAAGTATACATTATAATCAACTTTCACTCAAAACTAATCACGTGCTAATTAATAAAACATCTTAATTTTAAACAGCGATGAAAATTGAAACAACCACAACACTAGCTATCGAATATCGATAAGGAGGACGCATTTTTATTTGGAAGTTGTTACTTTTCTGATTTAATAGAATTTAATTTGGTTAGAGGAGTGGGACTAAGAGACTCTTAAAAAGCTTTGCAAGCAGCTTAATGATCTATAGTGAATTTTTAACGCCCCTTTCAAACAGCAGATTACTAAGTACCGAAACTTTTTCAACGAAATTGTTCAACTACTTAGTAATCGTAAACGATGAAATCGATCTCGAATCCATGTAATCAACTTTTGAGTTGTAGACGGATTTCGTATTTTTCTAGTGGAAAGCCAAAATTGATTCTAGGGATTCGGGCCTCGACCGTTTTTCTTTGTGGTTCGATTGAATCCAACATGACTGGACATCTTGTGATAAGGCCAGAATAGTCTATTTAGTAACGAGTGGATGAAAGGAGAATAGCATCTAGAAAAGTATTCACTGTCCATCATACAATGCAGGTATAAATATTAAATGAAAACACTAGCTTTAAAATTCAAATTGTAGATATAGGATTTAAAATATGGCTACTTACCAATAACGGCTATAAGGTAGAAAGTTTTCATCTCGCTGGTTTTCGGCGATTTCGAACGATGAAATTACTGCTAACCTCATCGTCTTTTATACAAAATTTCTGCAATTAAAATTTCAAAATTTCAGATGTGATTACGTGGACTTGGCTCTTGGAACAATTGTTATTGTTTGTCAGCGGAATTTCTTAACGAACAGGCGATAAAGAATTATTTAAGTTACTGCTTATTTCGTTATATCACTGTGGTTTATTCTTTTAAAATTAAACATTAAAATGCTTTTATATTTTACTGAAAATTTTTTTATTTAAATAAAATGGGGGGAGGGGGTAAAAAAGTGTTCAAAATAGCGTGACGTAGTTTATGGATGAACCCTTAGGTCCTGATTCTTTGCAGAAAACCAAAACGTTTCTACAAATTATATAAAAAAATAATCTAAAAAGTAAATATATTCTGTTTTAAAAGTTGTAAGGGCAATGCAGACAAGCCATACCGCTGCCTCTTACTTACGCTTAACGCCATCTCTTTTCAATGATAAAAAATAAAAATCTTAATAAATCTGCAGGTTAACTTCATCATACATCACAATTTCATCTTTCTCTCGGAAATTTTTGAATGCTCGTCATTTTTAAACGATAAATCTATATGATTAATTAATGTTACTTAAAATTCGCCTTTAATAACCTGACCATCCTGTTAAATTTTATTAAAATCAATCAAATAGTTCTTTTCTATGTTAACAGATGACGCCACTTCCCAATCTGTTGATTTCTAAGTGATCTTATTAAAGATTGTTCATCCCTGTAGAGGAGTCAAATGGACTTTAAAGGACGGATATCGATGAGTTGGGGCCGGATCATTTATGTAAATTAGCCAGAGTGAAATCCGGATTAGGTCCTGATTCTTTGCAGAAAACCAAAACGTTTCCACGAGACCAATTCGGCTGAGCATTAAAATGTTTAGAACGGGTAGGCAACCTTTTTTTTGTAGAGGAAAAATAATAATTTATAGCAGCGGTCGGCAACCTTTTTTTGTAAGGAGCTGTATGAAAAATTTATGGTGGGCCACGGGCCAAAACAAAAACAATTGATAATAGAATGGTGAGACTACGGGCCCAAAACAAAAACAATTGATAATAATAGTATTTATTAAAAAAAAGTGGGCAACCTTTTTTTTGTAGGGGGCCGTATAGAAAAATTTATAGTGGACCACGAATAGTATTTATTTAAAAAAGAGAAAAACAAAAACAATTGATAATAATAGTATTTATTTAAAAAAGAGAAGGTACATAAAAACAATTGATGATGATAGTATTTATTTAAAAAAGAGAAGGTACAGTACAATTGATAATAATAGTATTTATTTAAAAAAGAGAAGATACAGATATAAACCTTTTTTTGTAGGGGGCCGTATAGAAATATTTATGGTGGGCCACGAGCCAAAACAAAAACAGGGGCTGTATAGAAAAATTTATGGTGGGCCACAGGCCAAAACAAAAACAACAATGTAGTATTTATTTAAAAAAGAGAAGGTATAGATATGTAAGTATACATAGCGTTGATATTTAAAAAAGAGAAGGTACAGATATAAAGTATACATAGCGTTGTATTAGATATAATAAAATAATGTGGCCCGCATACAGTTGGTATTAGATATAATAAAATAATGTGGCCCGCGGGCCGGAGGTTGTCCACCCCTAATTTAGAATATTCTATTATTGAGACATATTTTTTGTTTTTATTGTAACTCTTATTGTGATGTAACACGATTATTTTTCATATTGAAAAATTTTTCGTTTGGAGTACAGTAAGACTCCGCTTAACGCTGCCCCGTTTAATACTGTTTCGATATAACGAGGTTTTTTCGAATTCTATATTTTTATTGATTCACTTTGGCGTGGTTTTTCAAACGGTTATTTTTACATAAATCCGAAATCGCAAGAATTTGTTGCATCGATACTTCTATGCCATCTCACTACATTTGATATCAGTGCAGTGCAGTACATAAGAAAGTCTGCTGCGGTTAGCGTTACATAAATCCGAAATCGCAAGAATTTGTTGCATCGATACTTCTATGCCATCTCACTACGTTTGATATCAGTGCAGTGCAGTACATAAGAAAGTCTGCTGCGGTTCTGCGTTCATATTTATGATCGGTCATCAATATTATTTTACAGTAATAAAAATAACAATTATCCCATTTTAGTTTTAACCTGAATGCTGCCACTTTAAACTATAGTTCCTTGAAGCTAGAACATTATTCTTTCATCATTATTTTTTCGTTGTTTATAGCTTACTGCAATCTGATTACCGCTTTTTGTTTTTAAAACTTTTTATTTTCTAATTTTAAGAATATTTTCATGAATGATTTATGAATACAAATCGATATTAGCAATAAAAAATGTCTATAATTAATGTAATACAATAGTAATAATACGTTACAAAAAAAACTTTAAAAATGCCATGTATATATTTTTTATTCACTCTCTTGTTTCACCTATCCTCATTATTTGCGTGTTAAAATGACCTCATTTAACGCTGTTTCATTTAGCGCTTTGTTTCCTTGGAACATATCCAGTTAACGCTGTTTCATTTAGCGCTTTGTTTCCTTGGAACGTATCCCTTGCGTTAAACGGGGTCTTACTGTATTTGAATATTATACAAAACAAATTTTTTAACGCCATTTTCCAATTATTCACCGAATACTAAATGGCAAAACCATATTTTGTCCATACCCATTGTAGATTGTAGCTTCTCTATCATCCACTATGGATGTTGAGCTAATACACTTTGAATAAATTATTCGACGAATACATCTAGGATTCGATCAGTCTCTGGATAAATATTTGACATTTTTCCACGCAATCAGTCTGGCCGATATTGCCATAAATAGAGGATTTTGGAAGACCTCGCCTCTTACTGCTAAACTTGATGGAAAGGTTGGCTGGACGGCCGATTATTCCGTTAACTTTGCCGGGCTCAATTCCTGGATTCTCCAGTGATAAAGGTTGGCTGGACGGCCGATTATTCCGTTAACTTTGCCGGGCTCAATTCCTGGATTCTTCAGTGATAAAAAAAAAAAATTAAAATCTTAACAATCCAGACAAATCAAGAGTGACGAATGATGAAACTTCATCATTCGTAACTCTTGATTCATCTTCTCGGAAAATTTCATCTCAGAATCTTCATCTTATCTCGGAAGATTGAATGATCGTCATTTTTAAACGGATAAATCTATATAATTAATTATGCTATTTAAAATTCGACTTTAATAAGCTGACTATCCTGTCAAATTTTATAAAAAGCAATCAAATAGTTCTTTTCGAATCTCTAGAACTCCGGGCTTCCAGAAGCGGTCTGGGCCCGGCTCATTAAACTCATTCTCCACTGATGGCTGATTCCATTAGGGATATGGGCGGTTCATAGTAGACATGGAAATGCTCTGCCGCTTAGTAACTACTATGTGGAAAGTAGCAATACACCACACAGTAAAAAAATTTGACCGAAACCAAAGTAAAATCTAGAAAGAAAACCAACAATAATGGACTTGAAACAATGATTTAAAAAAAATGTATTTTTATTATCAATTATTAATAAGTTATATTATTTTATAATATTGCAACGCATTGGATGATTACTGTATAATTAATTAATGTATTAATTGACTATTGTTATGCGAAATAAATGTCAATAATGACTTATTATCAGTACATCATACTGTATATCTCAATTTTATATATGAATATATTTATTTATTGTCTCTTCAAACAAATACGGTAATGTAATTTCTTATGCCAGTCAGTTATTCAGGCTCGTTTACAGTAGTTTAACGAAATAATATTTATATTTTCATGATTTTGAATTTCCATTATATTTGAGAAATTTCTTATAAAATATTTTATTAAATATAAGAAAATAATATAATAAATTTACAATTTGTACTTTTATTATGGTGAAGGCATACATTTAAATCTCTCGAAAGCGCCTTTCTCTAAATTTTGCCTATCATCTGGATGTGCAATGCGTATCAGTTCGTAAGCTCTCTGTTTTAGTGTCTTGCCAAAAAGATTAGCTATTCCATATTCGGTAACCACATAATGAACATGAGCACGAGTGGATACAACTGAACTACCTGAAAAATTAAACATTGCATGAATTCTGAAGTTTTTCGACAGCAAAATTATAAATGATTTATATGTTTATTTTCTATTTGATTATTTATGAAATATTTCTTCCATCTACCTGGTTTAAGGTAAGGAACGATCTTGCTTTCTCCTCTGTTAGTCCTGGAGTGCAAAACAATTATGGGTTTACCTTTCTTATCCAAACTCTCAGCGGCTCCTCTCAGAAAGTCCACTTGACCTCCAAATCCTGAAAAAGTTTTCGGATATAATGAATAAATAAAATATATAGGCAATTATATCTCATTTATTTAATTCAATATGAAACAGAAGCTTGCCTGAATATATACGAGAGCCTATGCAATCCGCCGCAACTTCTCCAGTTAGATCAATTTCTATGCAAGCATTAATGGCTACCATTTTATGATTGGATGCTATAATCCCAGCATTATTGGTAAAACTGATATCCCTCATCTCTGAATTAAATTTAAAAATTAATTTATGAATTTCATATTGTATGGATGGATTCACACTGGCCTGTGATCGCGACTACGACTACGACCATGATTGACGGCTTGCAACAGAACATGCAGATTGATCACTACCGGTTTCACGATTTTTCGAATCAACCAATAGCAACTGCGTAAACAACAGCCAATAAGAACTGATGTATCATACATTTCGTAAAAGATGGCCAAATGCTTCTTTTCTATTGGCTATTGTAATGAAGTAGCCGCTGCGATCACGTCAATATTCATCAAATTGAATATTGTCGTGATCGCACAGTACAGTTGTGAAGCGAGGCCTGATGAGATTGTTTCTACAGCAACGGTCGCGGTCATGGTCACAATCGCAGTCACAAGGCCAGTGTGAATTCAGCCTATGAATGAATATACAGTATTTTGATTTACTATAAGTAATCGTGAAAATTATAGAAGAAATAAATTACAAAGAGAAAAAATTCACAAAATTTTCCTCAGTTTCAACTTAATTTAAATTTAAAAATTTAAAATTCGAGTCCCGCTTACCGAGGAAGTGGTTATTATGCAAAAAGTCGTATAGTTTTTTACTCCCCATTGTAAAAGAAGTTACTGTCTTTCCAGGAATAACTGTTTTGCATCGATTAGTGACACAGCCAGAGTTAACAAGATCGACTACTCCATCACTAAACATTTCAGTATGAATCCCCAAATCGCGATGGGCCGTAAGAGAAGCCAAAACAGCATCAGGAAGCGATCCAATACCTGAAAGAAGGAAATAACAAATTGCAATTAATTATAAATAAAAAAAATTTGATCTGTAACTTACCCATCTGAATTGTTGAGCCATCATCCACTAAATTATCAGCGATAATTTTTCCTATTTTTAAATCAGTCTCGGTCAATGGTGTCGGTTGTAATTCAGGTAATTCTTGGTGTCCTTCTACAATAAAATCGAAACGATTTACGTGAACTTGACTATCGCCGAATGTTATAGGTTGATGGGAATTTATTTGAGCTGCAAGAAAATAAAATGCCATAAATTAAATGCAAAGCATAAGTGCATTATTTAAAAATTACCCATACCAATAACACACTTTGCTGTTTCAATTGCAGCTCTAGTGGAATCCACACATCCGCCAAGACTGCAAAAACCTCTGTCGTCAGGAGGAGATACGTGAACTAAAGCAACATCAACTGGTTGCTGATGTAAAGATAAAGGAATATCCGTGATGAAGATAGGCAAATAATTAGCTTTCCCCGAATTAACTGCTTCGCGAATATTCGGACTAGTAAAGTATACATTACAACAGAATATATCTAGAAAATACATTTGGTTAACAGTACTGAAATGAAGTTAATTAATAATTTCGATAAATAATACCTCGGAATTCTGGATAAAGACATTCGACATCTCCATAAGTGTAATGAAAATAATTAGTGATGTTTTTGAGTCCGACTGTTTTGGCATATTGTACCATGGCTGAGACAAGTTTTCGTGGAGTAGCAGTTATGCCTTGGACATATATTCTGTTTCCTGTAAAGAAATTTTTACAGTATTTAAATTTTATTATTTTTATATTTAAAATTTGAAGAGATTTTATATAAATACAGTATATGAAAGTATCCATATGAAGCTAAATGTTAAGCAAAAAATAACTCTATGCTGATTTCAGTACTTTAGATATAAAAATTAAAATTTGACCTGAAATGACTGACTTATAAAATTATAATATACAATAGGATTTAAATCAGTTTTTTCCTGTGCAGTTTTACGCTGCTTTCCACCAGCCAAAACGACGAAAATTCAGTCGAATGGAATTCTTTCAGTTCCCACTACGAGCTGCCTACATCTCTGATGGAGTCAGCTATCAGGTGGAGGATGGCGTTCAGCAGGGCGGGCCGGATCCCTCCTGGAAAAAGTTTGGAGTTTCGGGACCCAGGAATTGATCTCGGATCATCCAGAATGAAACAATTTAAATTCTGAAATAAATTAATTATTATTTATATAAATGCAACATTTATGTAGCCTCGAGGAGACGAATGCAAACTGAACAACCAACATTTTTCGATCGAAAAAGACAGAAATTGAAGTCAAATAACAAAAAGAAGTATACAAACATAAATATGAAGTAAACTATGATAATTTAAAGCAAAATTTATAATGAGACTGGGATTTAGTTTTCTAAAAGAGGCGATTAAAGATTCGAAGCGAAGAGAAAATAATAGCGGCGGAACTTCTGGCGCGGGAGTTCGCACATGCGCAGAAACATGGACTCCACACGCTTATTCCTTTATTATATATGATTAAAGACAGGAGTTTTACAATAAGGGAAAGATGGATCCGTTTCCGATTTTATTATTAATAGACTGAATGGTGAGATTATTACGAACCATCATTCAAAATTAAAGTTCAGTCAGGCTTTTCTAATACGACTTAAATTACTAAAGAAAAAATTAAATAATATTATTTATGCCCACAATATAATCCGAGTGACCTATTCTATAACGTAAAGACAAAATGGTTATTTTTAATTAAAATATTTTATAATTTACATCCAATTTTTATTTCAAACCCTATTTTTTGTCTCCAATAGCGCAGCTAATTAGTTTTAATTTTTCCTTCAAAGTTATTTAAAATTTATTACGTAAATAGCATTTTTTTAAATAAATTGGAGTGAGTTATATAAAAAAATCGTTTAAAAGCGCTTTAAAAATAATTTTTTTAATGAAAAAACAAAAGATAATTTATTAGAATTACAATATTATAATTAAATTAATTTTAAACAATGACAATTAAAATATTTAATGTATGTCGATGATAGATACGACCAGGGAAGCGAGAGATGCGATTACGGCGATAAATCTAAACAAAATCCAGATATTTAAATCAAAAATAACAGAATTTCTGGCTAACCATAACAAATGTAGTAAGTAATATAGAAATTCTCTTTTAACGGAGTCCGGATGGATAGAAAATTTTAATTTTTTAATGCATCTACTGTATATTTAATTTAAAAGATAATTTATTTCTTACGCGAATACAGTACCTAAATTTGTTTGATTATAAATCAACTAGTTTAACAGTGCCGGTAAATAAAGGAATTTATATTTGAATATTGTACCCAGTGAAGAGAATAGTGTCGATAAAATAAAATTTGTATATACAGTATTTCAATATTTCGGCTGTTATCGATCCGAGTCCATTAATATTCTGCATAACTGTTTAAAATTTTTAAAGGGCGAATAAAAAATATATTCAAATATTTTAAAGTTTCAAATAGTTAAATTTCAAACTCGCTAGCTATTTAAATTATTTAATTCGTTCATTTATAAGTCACTTAACTGTCAATCCAGTCATTCGAATTAAAATCTCCATTTTTACCCGCCATTTAAATTTTAATACAATAATTTTTCATTTAAATGGCTTTTATAATTATAGTTTTAAATTCGCATTTTTAACCAGTTAAATTTTTTAAATTTCTGGTTATGGAGTAGGAAATTTCATTTTCGAGTTACGCTTCTATTATTTTTTAATTCTTTATTAATTTCGATTCTTTTTTTTTTATTTATTTAATTTTGTAATAATTTGTTTCCGCCGTCGCAGTACATTAGAATTAATGAAAGTACGGTTTCCATAAGTTCCATTAAAAATTCTCACTAATTGGCTCATTACGAGAAACTAGAATTAACTTTCGAAATTACTTGGACAAAACTCTTAAATGCGCATTTTCCAAAGAAATCGTACTAACCTCGGCCTATTGTATAATAAAATATTACCTATTTAAATTAATATAGTAGAAATAATTAAATTGTCTTCGGTAAATTTTAATAACAATAATAAATTTATTTATAGAAGGAAAAACATTTATGTTTGCTAGACTACGTTTAAAGCTAGGAATTAATTCTTATTTTTGCTCTCCGATAAAGTACGAATTTTAAATAAGTGAATTGTAACTGGTTTACTTAGTCAAACGGCCTTTTAAAAGTAAAATTTTAGACGATAAATAAATACTTAGAAATAATGGATAATAATAATTTCCAGCTGGTTTGGCAAAAATCCCGATTTTACTTTTTAAAATTGAATAAACAGTATTTGCCAGTAACGTTATTTTATATTAAGTAGATTGGAGTGAAAAAATTCCCATTTATCTTCCGTCGTATTTTAAAATAATACGGGGCGGAACAGAAAAGTTTTAAATAAATTGTCGTATCGATAAAGTTAATTGAAAATATATTTCGATTTGGTATTTCAAACAATCGTAAATGCTGGATTATTTATAAAAGAGTCGTCTTTAATGTCGAATTAATTGTCCAACCGATATTTTAGCTAGTGATCAAAAAATTGTGTTATATGGCCACCAATATAATTCGATATTACATATTGGGAAAGGAAAAATGATACGTAAGAAATCCGATTCCAACTTAGGAACGTATGAACTCTTCCAGATTGAAAAGAACCATATTTGCGCTATAATACATCTTTTTCTACTTTATAAAAAATCTTTATCTTAACGTAAACTTAAATTTTTAAAGCGAAAATGTAATCAAATTTTTGATATTAAAAAATAACCGATATTACAATGAATAAAAGATTTCGATATATCCGTTGAATACTTTCTGGCTATGTGCCATTTTGGCTTTATGACGGCCAAAACGTCTTTTTATTTCTTTCTGTATAAATAAATCATTAGTTTTCTCTTCTTCAAACTTACACGTATAAATGGAACAGGGTCGATAATTCTTTATCCACCATAAATGAAATTCTCGTCTTTAGCCGATCCTCCGCCCGGCCGTAGCCTTATAAATAATTAAAAATTATATATCGCTTTAATATTTATCGAATAAAGTTAAATGATTATTGTATATCGATTAGTAAAGTTAATTTTTCCTTTATTCCGATAAACAGTCGTGGCCTCCTAAACGATAAATGTCTGGTAATTTCTCGTTAAGGCGTACCATAACCGAGATAATGTGACCTTATACAGATATTTATATTGAACATCGTTCCTACTTTACACCCACTCGCCGTACGGAGGTCGTTCTCTTATCGCCATCTGTCGGCGGATATTCAAATTATTCTTTTAAATTCGTAACTCAAAAATTAAAAATTTAATAAATAACTTCGGTAATTATAACATGGATTGGTGAAAATTATTTCGGATAAATTATTAAAATACAGTGCACCAAATGCCTATTATTATAAGTACTGTACTTTATTTATTTTCGTTTTAATATTTTAAATTTTTTTAATTTAAAAATTAAATTCTGTTTAATATTCATAAAGTATACGCTATAGGAAAAAGAGCGTAATAGCATTTAAAATGAAAGGTTTTTAATTTGTTCTCGATCTGGGCTCCCGAAATTGTATTTATAAATCAGTTTGATAACCGAAGGAAATTATAAAATATTATATAAACTTTGATTTAATATGAGTTAAGTTTAAAAGAGAACGTAAGAATTTTGCGTATTATTATCTATATTCAAACATCGGCATAGAAGCTATAAAACCGACTTTAATGAAACTTAATGCGATGATTTACAGAAAATAAATATATACAGTAAGACCCCGTTTAACGCGGGGGATACGTTCCAAAAACATCAAGCGCCAAACTAAACTGCGTTAAACCGAGTCACCTTAAAAAAATATAAGCATTAAATTGTCTCTAAAAATTAATGAACCAATCCCCTTTTTTTTCCTTAGTCCTTATCTCATTTTACACGGTTATAAAGGACATATCTTCGACTTTTCTTTTATCTTCTTTAGATCGATTTACACGGTTTACAGTTTAATTCAAGATATCCTACTATTATTATATCGATTTACACGGTTTACAATTTAATTGAACATATCCTTCTAGTTTGTATGAATTTTGACGGTTTACAGTTTAATTGAACATATCCTTCTATTTTGAGTGAATTCTGTTTTCTCGTTTTATACGGTTTCGGTTTGCACGATTTTTCCAGGAACGTATCTATCGTATAAATCTAGGGATGAGTGCATAATTTATATATAAATAATATATGTGATGATATAATAATTTTCATATGAAATTTTGAACAATTTTAAATTTTATGTAACGGAAAATAGCAAATTTGAATTTTAATTTTGGAAATTTTTATTACATTAATATGTGAACTATGATATATTAATGCTCTCTAAGTTTTTAGTTTTTATCGTTAAAAATAAATTTTGCAAATTCTCACGGAAAATAGCAAATTTGAATTTTAATTTTGGAAATTTTTATTACATTAATATGTGAATTATGATATATTAATGCTCTCTAAGTTTTTAATTTTTATCGTTAAAAATAAATTTTGCAAATTTTCGTATAATATAAAAATAAAGTAGGTTCCTAATAGATCCGTTGAAAGTATTTTTGGATTCTGTGGCGTAATAATAACCATAATTGTTATGTCATTAATGATACGTCATTGAGAATTAATACTCTTCTACGTCCTAATTCTCATTTCATCATTCTTTCGAGTTTTTTTATTTTGTCAAAGGATTCGAAAGGAAGATGAATATTTCCGAGCTATCGAATAAACATGATCAGATAAATATTTCTACTTCAAAACTATCAATATTATAATAAATCTGATTTGGATCAACATTGAGATTATTTGCTAGATTTCTGTGAAGAAACCTACATACCATATTTTATAAAAAAAAACAATATAAAGAAAGTCGAACAGATATATATAGATGTTATGCATATAGCTTAGGTTATTTGTTTTATTCCCTGGGTCTCTAGAGCCCCACTTTTTTCTTCAGATGTGTCACTAGTGTCTATAGTTTGTTCTCTTTCATCATGTGCTTTTCGGTATGATGTTTTGGCATCAAGTTTGATGTACTTCTAGCTATTTGGTTTCTAGTGCACTATTATTGCTCTTTCTATCTCTTTGCGCTATTAGGATTTTATTTTGTTTTATTTAAGCTCTGTTTTTGTCCTTTGGCGATATCTGTGTTAGCTTACTTATTGTTAATTATTTTCTTCTATATTAAAAATGTAGGCTTTGCCTTCGTCTATTTTTGATTTTCTTTCCTATAGTTTTTTTTAATGGGTTCAGGTTTCTAAACAGCAGTTTTTCCGGCATGGAAACATCAGTACAGCATCATCCTTGTTATTTGGCTTGCACATTTTAATATTCAATTTAAAAAAAATTTAGTTTCAATAAAACATTGCACAATTTTCTTTCCTGTCTTAGTTATTTGCAATTACTAATAATTCTGTTTTAAATTTACTGCTTCTTAGTTCTTATTAAATGGGAAGAGGTTTTCGTTTAATAAAAACGAAAAGATATCATATATACGGATGAATGGATGAAAATAATTATGATTATATATGCTTTCGCTATTACGAGTGTGCCTAAAATTGCATAATAATTATTGAACTGAAAATATTTCTTAAAGATAAAAATCTTCTAGCAAAAGATAGAATTTTATTATTTATAAAGTAAATTTTATTGAAATAAACTCAAATACAATGTAAAAAACATTTTATCTAAGTAATTTTTTCTGTTTTTTAAAATAAGAGTTTTATCAAATCAGTAAATTTTCTTTTAAAGTTAAATTTACAACTAATAACGAACGGCATTGATTTAAAAAATTACTTTTCGTAATATAAATAAATAGTTTTATTTTATAATTTATGTGAAAAATAACTTTTTTAATTCAATGAATGATTGTGTTATATTATCGAAACTGAGGAGATAAATTAATCATTTTTTTAAAATTAATATTTAATCTTAATCTATCAGAAGTCATCTGATTCATCATTCTAAAAATACAAAATAGAATAATTGATGATTTTACTTAAAGAGAATCAGAGAATTAACAGCTTTTAAATGTTGCAAATGTTAAATAAGTCTTTATTTACATTTGTAACGCGATTAACATGAAGACATGATCTTGTTTTCAATCCGTACTCATTTAGCTGATGGTGAATGAAGATTAGTTGAATTTATTTCACATATATGATGATAATTTTGATTGTATAATCATAATTTGAATCCTCTGAGCCAGAAAATGGTAGTAATAAAATAAATTATGTGTGCATCGTTAAACATCGAAAAAAGAATATTTTCAGCTCATCAGATAAAATTAAAAAAAAGATATTGGAATATTAGAAATCGGTAAAATATGTACATAATTTCAAATTATACATTATGAAATGATATTCAAAATTAATTATTTAGTAAAGTAATAGTATTATGAAGAAACAAACCAACTTCTTTTTCTTCATTCTTCGCTGTGGAAACCCAGAATTCGGGTCGAATGCAAAGTGTCAATCTCCATCTCATCGAAAATTGCGAAAGGAATTTGAACGGAGTGACACCTTAAAAGAAAAACAAACTATAAAAATATCGTACTAGCCGGCCCGGAGAACCTTGTCCTCCACAACATAAAGAAATAATAATAAACGATAGAAAATATAAGATCAAACAAAGAGCGTTACACGTAGGTGTCGCAAAAGACAAATTAAAAAAGAAAGGGGAAAAAAGCGAAAACACAAGACGTCATCTTTCACGTTTTTCCCGGGGAAAGAGGTAAAAAATCAGTGAGTTTTACCTATGACAAAGACAGACTAACAGAAGTAAGGAAAAAAAAGCGAAAACACAAGACGTCATCTTTCACGTTTTTCCCGGGGAAAGAGGTAAAAGGTCAGTGAGTTTTACCTAGGACAAAGACAGACTAACAGAAGTAAATGAGTCTGCTCTGAGGTTCTGAACTGAAGGTGGGAAAAATGTAACAGAAAAGAGTGAATCCGTGTGCCGTCCCGTCCTGTCGGTGGACGTCTGACCAGGATTAGAGAACGAAAACATAAAGAATAATGAATGACTGAAGTAGATTTCTTTACTATCTCTCCCAGGTATGATCTCTCGCATCAAACAACTCTCTGGAATGAAATATGTTAATATTATGTTTTATTTCCTGCTTATTTTAAATAAATATATGTTATTAGTTTTATATGTGTATTCGAATCAGTTCTCCTATCTTGGTCCCTGCGTTACATACTCACGACCCTTATTCAAAAGTACGCTAAAATTCATCGATACACATTTTTATATCGGTCATTCGCTACGGGATCCTCACACTGAGGACATAAATTAATTTCGGAAGTCAGAAGTGGGGTTTTCGAACGATAAGGCCCAAGACACCAGCCTGCCTTCGTTGTGGGACCCTCACATTGCTATTTTCCCCATCAACTGGCGTTAGTTGTATCACTCCTAAACCAATGAGGAGAAAAGAAAGCAAAGGATTACTATCCAATATTTTATAATTATAATTAATTATAATGATAAAATAGTGGAACAGTAATTAAAAAATCGTTTTATTTACAAAATATAGAATAAAATATTCAAAAATGCTTATAATCTGAATTTTGTTCATCAAGAAAAATAATAATTGCATGTGATACAATCACAATCTTTCAATGGTGAATTATTGGAAATATTTTAATTCATATATGATACAAATCAATCTGTCTTACTTTCTTAATGCTCATTTATATACAATAACGTGTCTGTGAGAAAAATAAATTAAATAGATTATGTCTCGTTTTTTGTTTCTTCATAATCTTATACTATTTTATAAATATACATCCCTGTATTTAATATAATTGATATAGTTAATAAAAACAAGATTAGAATTCGAAAATATCACATAGTTTATCTAAACAGTATTCATTGCTATATAATGGCATTCATTAACTAAGGGCTTTATATAACCATTACATGTATTTCATTGAAGACGATATTTAATTACATTTTGTTTCACGATCTTGATTTAGATCTCTCAAAACGGTAATATATTAATTTTGGTTTTTTGATTCATGTTCGATTTTCTTTCTATCATGAAATGTTTATAGTAAAATTTTCAACTCTCTATTTAGTTTAAGATATTTTGATTTCTCTTCGAATAATAATTTCTTTACAATTTTTCATCATTCCTTTGATTATTCTCTTTAGCTTTTTGTGCTATTTCTCATTTTATTTAACTTCTAAGTATTTTTATTTTTATTCCCTCGAAAACAAAATATTTCTAGAAAACTAATTTGTTGTTTCATATAATTCACTAAGAGTCTTCTTTAAAAGTGCCTAAATTATTTATAATTAAAAATTTGTTTAAATGAGAATAAATAATAAACTTAACAGTATTAAATTATTAAAATAGAGATTTTTAAACGAATTCAAAATATAAATACTATATATTGAAAAGTAATATACATAAATTAAGTTCTAATTATTCCATTTTATTACTTTATTAATCAGTAAAGTGCTAATTTAAAACGAATTTAGAATGAAAAGAACCGTTTGCCATTAAATAAATTGATTTTTCATTAAAAATCAAGAAAAGTTTTCGTTATAATGTTTTTTTTTTTTTCCTTTGAACTTTCAGAGTAATAAAATATTTAATTGCGACGTTACTTGATTTACATTGAAGTAAAAGGAAATGTTTTTGCTTCGTTTCCTACGTTAAAACGCTTGTTTCATTAGAATCTCTAGGCATTCGACATTTAAAATTAATCGAGATAAATCCAAAGTTTCGAAGTTTTAAACAAGATGAAATGTTAAGATTGCTACTAAATTGCCGACCAAAGTAACTAAGTAATTTAAAATTAGCACGATTCAATGGAATATTTAATTTCGACTAAAATAAATCAACAAGATAAATATAATTACGTGGATATACTAGAATTTAACAAAAAATAAAAATAAAAATAAATCAATAAAATACCGAAATTTATCTACATAAAAGAATTTATGATTTTGCTTAAAAATTTCATAGTTTTATAATTGAAATTAAAATTTTTAACTTTTTATTATAATAATCGACAAACTTTCTATATATTAATCTTTTATTAAAGTCGCATTATCCAATTATATCATCATTAAATCATTAAATCATCTTTAATAATATTTAACTAATAGAAAGTTTTTGAAATTTTCCATAAAATATAAGTTTTTTTTTATGAGAAAGTGAACATTTCTTTTTATAAAAACTTTTCTCTTTATAGGAAAAGGAACAAAGTTAATAACAAACTCCAAAAACAAAGTTATAATTTTTATCTTCTTCCTAATCCTAGAATAAAAAATAATTGCAAAAGAATTTATTAAAATTACATGACAAATATCAGAAAAAAACTTAATTAAACTAAAATAAATATCAAGTGCAACAGATATACTTTTTTAAAGGAAAAAAATTAAAGAAATGTTCTTGGTAAGGGGAAAAATCATTGCAGTTTATTGAAAAGAATATTGGAATTTTTCTTGAGTTGAGATTTATTAAGAAAAATACCAAATAGAAAAATTAAACTACAAGATAATAATAATAAAATAATTTTAAACAAGCAACAAAATGTATTAATGAAGTAGAACAGCAACGAAAATTATGCAATATTAACACAATGAAATGAATTTAAAAAAATTCAACGAAAATTATACACGATTAGTCTCGCTCAAATGAGTTTGGAATTTATTAATTACATACTCTTTCTCGGAAAATTAAAGAGAGTAAAATGTTTTATTTCTTTAGAAAAATTAATATTTATATAGGTAAATTGTGTAAAAATTTTAACAGTGCATACATCAAAATTCATTTTAGATTGCTAATTTTTTCGGTATTTCATCAAAACTTCTAATAACTCTTAAGAATTCAGAAAAGTAATAGCAAATATAATAATTATTTTAAGAATTATTAGACACGAAACAACGTTTTCGGAAAGAAATTAATTAATTTTTTGATAAATTAATATGTTTATATAAATTACTAATTTTAGAAATTCTATGAAAGAATGAATAAATATTCAATATATAAAAACCTGTCAGTAAAAACGAAACGTTTCTATCTCAATTTTCGATGGTTTGCCGAAATAAAGATAAATTTAAAAATTACATTTACAATGTAATGTTTTCTTAAGTGGTTATTTTAATAAAATTCAATCTTAAAGTAGAAAATATCGAATTTTAAACCGGTTAAGAGAATATCAGTTTACTAAATTATAATGTCATAAGTGAGAATAGAAAAGATTCATTAATCTTCATTCACACTCCATCTTGACTGGAATTTATCGATTATTCTTCCAACTCGATGGCAGATAAGTCAAAGATTAAATATATTATTGCAATCATATTCACTAAATCCATTATTATGATCGAAAATTTAATAGGCTAGCCATTACAAATATGAAATGATAAGGATTAAAGTAAAAATAAGATAATGGAATGAATAAACTTAGCTCTATTAAAACAGTTACCATCTATTTGTATCAATATATATTCTATTTACACCTTATTATAACAGGTTTATTACTTATTTATTATTAAATCTTTATTTATAATAATGTTATTCCTTTTTGAAAATTTTGTAATGGAAAAAATAATTATAGCAGTTTGTATATTAAGTGAATATTCATACAGAAAGAGAATAACAAAACAGGAAAGTAAGAAGAAATTATTAAAAAGTTTGGCATTGATACAAATGCACCATCTTTCTAAACTGAAGAAATGTTTTGTCACGTTTGCAGAAAACTTCCAAAGAGAAGTGATGCAGAAAATTGTTTCGATAATGTAGTATTATCTGATCTTGATATTTTACACATTTTGAAAAATTCATAAAAATTCATTTCGTATCCTATACAAATAGTTTTTCTGTATTGTAAAAAAGGAAGAAAATTGTTATAAAATTTTTCCAGTATTTCGTTTTATATCGTGACTTGGATAGTTAATATTTTAATATTTATGATGTATACAGTAAGCTTTCGTATGGAAAATAATGTGATAGAAAATTATGTTTATGTACAAATGTTTATTATTAGTTTTTAACTTAAAGAAAAGGAATCGATTTTCCTTATAAAAAATTAATTAATTTAATTCGTAATTAATTAGTGATATTCAGACAAGATAAAAATGGCATTGAAAAACTGACATTAAAATGTTTTAAGAGAGAATTATTTTTTAAATTTTAATAAATTTTGCTAAATTTTTATATTTTTAATGTTTTTTTATTATATAAAAAGATTCAATATAGTTTTGAATTTATATGTTAAAATGAATAAAATCTTAAACATCGAAAACTTCAACATTTATAAATTGAAAGATTTTTTATAAAAAATAATTAAGTTTCTTCGCTTTTGGGATTAAATAAAGTTGACTTGATAGCTTTATAACTTTCCTTATTATAAATGAGGAAAGTTATAAAGCTAGTTTTCTTCTTCATCGATCATTATTTATAAATTCACATACGAGAATAATTTGCAAATAAAAATTTAAAAGGCGAAGAGAGATAAAACTGTTTGATGATTATTCATGTGATCATTTTTCGATTTTCTTCTTGCTGAACATCGAGACACTCGATATAGATGACAAAGAAACAAATTAATGAACTCTCGCTAAAATGAGTTTGGAATTTATTAATTACATACTCTTTCCAGGAAAATTAAAGAGATAAGATGTTTGATTCCTTTAGAAAAATTAATATTTATGTAATAAAGAGTGTAAAAAGTTTAGCGTTACTTCAAAATTAATTTTAAATTTTTCGACTTTTTTTCACGATTTTCTCCAAAATTTTTAATAATTCAGAAAATTAGATTATATGATTTCCACATCAATGAATGATCACACTGCTTGATTCGTGTTAAAGAGATGTAAAACAACATTTTCGAGGAAAGGAATGAATTAATTTTTTGGTGAATAAATTTGAAAATATTAGACTTTCTTTATTTATTCTCAATATATTTGGATCTTATTTTATTTTATTTTTAGAAGTAATTAATTGCAGTAAGCAGAATGATAAACAATAAAAGTAATGCAAAACATTCTTTTATAGATCAATATATGACCAACAGACGACATGTGTCAAAAACATATATATTTATTTGTTAGTTTTTAATAATTCTCGTATAACCAATTAATTTTTGTGTCTAATGGTGTTTTTTTTAATTTAAAAGTACATCTTTATTAACAGAAAATCTCAAAAAGAAAATTCACTGATTGAATAGAAAAATGAAGAAAAAAAATCTTAACATATTCTTCATTTCCTATAAAATATTAATTTAAGAATGCAAAAATATCTGATGAATGTTTGTATTTCTGTTAATTAAAATATTAATAATTTTAATCATTTTGAAATACAAATAGTAAACTTTAAACTTAATTAATTTATAATTTAAAATTAATAAAGATATATACTGTAGTTTTAAATTTTATTATTGTTTTCGTTTGTTAGTTTAAGAAAAATAAGAGTAGCAGTTCAAGAAATGATAAATTCTTTATGATATTGAAACCGTCAAAATATTTATTTAAAATTTTATTAATTAATACTGATTTGATTACGGATAAACATAAACAGTTACTTTAAACATTTAATAATTATAAATAAATATTTGAATGTTTTTTAGAAAATTTCTCTATTAATGTTTGATGGCTTTAATACAAAATAATAATATGAATTCGAATGATTACAATATCTTTATCTTTCTGCAAATTATATAAAAAATCAAACAAATTCATACAGAGAATTCAGAATTTAGAATGTGATTTTGTTATCATCTGACATATATGTTTAGAATTTTTAATTATATTCGTGTTTCAATCGAAAGATTGCTGTCCAGATTCTTAAGATATTAATATTATTAAGATTTTACCAATGATAAATAAAATTATGTCAATTTTTTGTACAAAATGTGCCTTAAGTGAGTATAATGTCATTACTATGAGACAGAGAAATGAGTGAGATTGTAGGCTGTGCTCATAGGTTTTAGCCAGTAGAAAAATGAAGAATGGAAGAAGATTATAGGAAGAGCAAGAGAAAAGTTGAAAGGATCATAGAAAACGAAAGTGTGAGAGGACATTAAAGAAAAATACCACAAATCTTTTGTCGTGTCTTATGATACATGAGTCAGTGGGTAAATTCTTAGTCCATACATAGAAGAAATTATTATGTGATAAATAGTTTCAGGCATATTTACTTTTTTAAAATATTCAACGACCACAATATTGTAACGGGGCCACATAGAAAGTTCAAAATATATATAAGCATTTGCTTTATCTACTAAGAAACTATCTTGTAAAATTGAAATGTTCTGAAATGTTTGATTCTTGAGATATTTTTCGGACGTATAGTCAGACAGAAAAGATAAATGGACAAAGTGATTACATAAAACATTTTTTCATAATAAAAATAGCTAAAAAATCGATATCTTTTTGAAAATATTTCTCATACAAATGATATTAAATTTATTTGAAAAGTATTTTAGTAAAAATACCTTTCAAATAAATTTCCCAATATCGGGTCATATCTTTACTTTCCATTGGTATATATATTTTAACTGCTTTCTCGTGAATAATTTTATTCTATGGCGACTTAAATATAATTCATATTTCTAAATCCAAGAAGTCATGATAAGAAAAATATATCATATTAATGATTTTGTTAATAATGGAAGGTAAAATTAAAAAAAAATCGATTAGATACATTATAATGAGACAAAATATATAAATACAGAATGATGTATACATATTAAAATATAAGCAAAAAACACATAAAAAACTGACTGTTAAGATTTATATCTAATTTATCAGAATTTGTATTTAAATCATAAAGATAAAATATAACTTTTGAAAAAAATTCTAATTTACTTTCAATATAATATTGCTTATAGAAAATATAACTCCATAATTTCAAAACTTTACTATATATTTAATATATAAAAAAATTATGTTTGATTTAAAACAACAAAGAATTAAAATAATACCTTTTAATTTGTTAAAATAATTAAAATAATATAAAATAAAATTCTAAGATTTAAACAAAAATAATAATTACTCTCATATAATTTTATAATTATGTTTAACTGAAAATTAAGCTTAAATTAAATTTATAGATTATATTTTTATACCTTAAATTCTAATTAATTCGGAATAATAGGAGAGAGTGCATTATTCTGAGTTAGAGAAATGTAGTTATTCGCAAGTATATACTCATAATAATTAAAAATTAAGTAGATTTATTCATATTTCAGCAGCATATATTAATTTGATTTTAATTTATAAGTACAAAGAGACTTACAAGTCCTTCAGTAGTTTCTCAGAAAACAAATAATACCAGAATCACAAGGTACAGCAGTGACTCTAAGCCAAGTATACTAGTCTCTGATTAGCTCTTATTACAGGAGTCATTACGGCCAAATGTCAACTCTTGGTAATTTTAGTTCTAAGTTAATTATTATTAATGTAATAAATATATAAGAGAAAAGTATTCAATAGGACATCGACTGCCAAATTTTTAAATTCAAATACAATTAATAAAAGAAATTGAACAGTTTAAAAATTGTAAAATCTACAAAAAATGACGTTGTTCCTCTCCTTTTCCTTCGCATTCTTCAACTCCTCTGTTGATACCTCTATAAATCTCATCGTTCAACCGATTTCATGAAATTTGGATAATGTAAATGGAATTTGGAATACGTGTATTTTTTAGATTACTTGAGGCTTCTGAAAATTTCAGCATAATTGTATCAAAATAAAGAGGAGGAAATGGGGATCTGTTTGCCATAAACACCTCTATATATATTATTATTTAACAGCTTTTGACCAAATTTAAATAATATGTAGACATATCTTAGCTCAGTTAAAATAATCTGAAAATTTTGGCTAATTAATTTGAAATTAAAGTGTGAAAACGAGGTTGATTCGCTTCTCTAGAAATGTCTCTATGGGTCACATCGTTCAACCAATTTCAAACAAATCTGGAATGTAAATGTTATAGGTTATTTAAGGCTTATTTAAGGTTTTATGGAGATTCTTTAAGGCTTTCTATAAATAAACTAAGGTTTTCCCTTAGGATATTTAAGGCTTTCTGGAGAATTCAGCCCAATACGGCTAAAATTATGGAAATACGAAAATCTTTTCATCATGGACTCTTCTACAGTTGTATTGTTCAACTGATTTTGATAAAATTTGATATATGTATATCAACCTCAATATAACACGGCATTTCTATAACATGGTTTCGCTATAAACTCAAACATAAACTTGCGATAATTCTCGCATTATATGGTATTTATAGAATGTGAGTCCACTCTAATTCGATTTAGAATTTGCAGTAAACCTTTATTTCGCATAACACGATTTTGCATACACGCATTTTGATAGGAATCTAACCACCCGGTTATATGATTTATACAGATTACCTGTATATTTATTATTTTATTAAATGTTTCCTAAAAATTTTAATTTAGTTAGAAAAAAATTAAATATAAAGAGCATATTTAATGATATTAATCTTGTTAGAATATTATCTCAAAAAGTTTTAATCTAAAAAATAAACGATATTCAATTAAGAGAATTTAATATTAAAACAAAGACAAATAAAATATTAAGAAATTATTTAGATGTGGCTACTTCGTTGACGATGGAGAAAATAAAATAATATCTTCAATCAAGTAGTCACAGATAAGTTTTAAAAAGTATTCTAATTTCTTAGTACTATACTTGGTTTATTTTTTACATATTAAATACTTTTGATTGGATATTTTAGATACAATACAGAAAATGTCTTTAGTCTGTTTAAATTTTAATAGATACGTCAGATTATCTGTTCATTTGTATAAAGTGTCACTTATTAATTAAAAAATTATAATTAAATTTATTCATAAATTATAAAAATTTATAGGTATATTTTTAAATATTGCAGATAGTTACTCTCATGGAATTAAATGGAATAAGGAGAGTCAAAAAATCAACTTTTACTTAAGATATTTTAAAATTTAAATAAAGATATTTTTAATTTTCCATCTTTTAAAGAATTGATTAATTTATAATTAGTATAATTTTACTTGAAATTTAATTTCTAATGCAGTTTTCTCTTACATTTATTTTAACAGATTCAGTAATTAAGACAGCTAAACACATTTACACTAATTAAAAAAACGTCAATTGTTGATTCGTTAATATTTTAATATTGCACTTAAATATAATGATATTTATAGTTTTAATTTGCATATTTTTTATATATTATTGAAATTTCCTCTCTCACTTATGTCCAACACAATTCGGCGCATAATTTTAAATATATAACAAGTATAAAATGTGCATTCTAAAGTATATATCGAATGATTTTCATATATAAAAAATGCTATTATTTCTGACAAGACGGAAATTAAAATTTATTTTAATTTTTTTCTTTTTCTTTAGTGAAAAGTTCTTATAAATAATGATTGAACTTAGAAGAAAAATTCAAATTATTAAATAAAAGTTAAAATTTTTTAAGGTGCATTTTACTAGGCGAATAAAAAAAGCACCTTAACTTCGAATGCATATTTTTTTAACGTTTAATGAATACTCATTTTTTATGTAGATGTAAACTTAAATTCTGAATTTTGGCATCAATAATAAGTGTACCTTAATAAATATATCAATAAATAAACAATTGTTGATTCGCTATATGACCAATAATAATAGAATATTATTGGTTGGTGAATGCAATTAGTTAAACGGCTATTTATGAATGCGATATTTATGGAAAATATGAAATATTTTATTTTGTTTATACTTCTAATGATTTCTCATAAATTTGTCTTAATTCTCTCATTTCCCTTTCAAAGAAATTGGGAACAAAATGATTTAGATAACTTTTATTGTTAAATTTTTTAACATTTAACTTCTTAATTAAAAATGAATTTAAAAAAAAACTTTAATATCCTAGAAATATGAACAATTGACTCATAGATTCCTATTAGAAAAGATACAGAATCTATTACGGTAGATGGAACAACAGATGTTACTACTGTTTCGAATCTGTATGAAAAGATGATTTCGAATATAGAAGAAAACGATAAGCTGATGATATATCAGCAATATAAAAAGTTGAAATCACTGGTTAAGAATAATATACAGCCATTTGTCAAGAATGGAATGAGAAAAATATCTCTCGAGATCAAGAAATTTGATTTTCTAGACAAGCTCCTCTCCAAACTTTACTCAAAAGATTTTTTAAAAAATTGTCATTTTGTTAATTGGTCTGGCGACAGTAATCGTTGTGTTGTTGACAGTTTGCTTAATCAAATATGCCGATTGCCACAAATCTTATTCTATGATTGATACAAGAAATGCACCTATAACTTAAAAAAAAGAAACAAACTCAGGGAGACATAAACAATTTTGCTGAGTTGAAACCTTTGTCAAAAGAAGAAAAGAAGAACCAGCAGACTAATATCCGAAGAGAATATATGAGAAAGGAAAAGGCTGGATATCCTTTGAATCGGCTTCAATATTTTTCTGAAAAGGACATTAAATAAATACAGAAATACTTGTTCTGAGCTTGTGAGTGACGTTTGAAGAAAATAATTAAAATGTCAGTTATTACAAATTTCCACGTTTAAAGTTACTTAGAGAGTATTTTCGGTGGATGAAGATAACTTGTTATAGAAATTAAACTGATAAATGCGCATTATTATCTTCGATATTTTTTTGTTTCTACATATTTATTTTTCTGTATATTTATTAATTTTAAATATATTCAATAAAAATATTTTGAATATATTAACTGTTAGGTAATTATATACTGTATATCATACTGTATATTGCATATCTAATAATTTTAAATATATTCAATAAAAATATTTTGAATATATTAACTGTTAGGTAATTATATATATCATACTGTATATTGCATATCTATATTTTTAATCTGAAAATTGTTCGGTCATATACTTATGGCTTCTGCTGCTTTCCATATGAATGATCACTGGTTGATTCCATATCCCCCATTTGTTTGTAATTTCAAATTATTCCACAATTCAATAACTAAATACTTAATTATTTTATTTTACTGGGATACTTGGATTACTCGATATTTTTAATAAGAAGATGGAAATGAATCTATCAATAGTTTTTTTTTTTAATTTTATAAAGATTTCAGTAGATATTCAATATCGGAAATTTCACATTCATTACCAGTCGTTCAAATATACAATTGATCTATGTTATATAATTTCATTTTCTTACGGCATCAAGTAGTATGCAATTCCAGAACTACTAATTTTGTCTAGAGTCGAGTTGGTATGAACAAAAACATGAAGATTGAAAAATCAGGCTCCTAACTTTCAAAAAACAAAAAATAAACCTTTTAAAATTCTTTTGAAAAATAGTGGCATGCGACTTAATGTAGTACTCAAATAAAAATAAATCAGTTCCTTTCAGTGGAAGTTTGATATGCTCGGGCAGATTCTGAAATAGTCCAATAACTATGTTAAACTTGTTAATATGTGATGTGGGTACTTAAATATCTTATAAATTTTTTATTTCCAATATTTTGAGATAATATTGTCGTTAGGATAACCACATGGTAAACTGTTTGCTTTGGCCTTTAGAGCAGTGTTATGGGTCGCAACTCCAATTTCAGTTTATAGGTAATTTCACAAACGCACAATATTTAATGTATGACAACGTATGTATTTTCAGTGTAGTTGGTTGATTGTGTTCATCTTAATAAGTGTATAAATGATTTATGTACTTGTATGTTTTAAATATTTCATATTTAATACCTGGGGTTGCGAAAAATCTCGTGATGAAAAATGGGATCATGAATGAAGAAAGTTTAAGAAGCACTGTTTTAGAGGATAAAATTTTGGATCTCACACCTTCAGATATTTTTCCGAAATTATTTAGCTATGAATCGAATTCCTGCCAGCCAACTGAACCATTCTGAACTAAGTTTGGATCCTTTACGGGTGTAAGTAGACCATGATGGGCTCTGGAATAGGCACATCGTTTAATATCAAATGTTAGAAAGTAATGCAAAATAGAAGAGAGAAAATCTTACGTTTATTCATTTTATCTTAATATTCTTTTGTTTAAGTTATCTTGAAACCAAACATTGAAATGTATTCAAATTTTAGAGCAGTTTTTTTTAAATGTTCATACGTTCGACTTACTACTGCATAGGACTCACTAAAATTAACTTCTAATCTATCAATAACCTAAATTATTGCCAGAAAAGAGTAATTTACAAAAATATAAACTCATTTTAAACAAACAATTCAAAATTTTCATTTCTATTATAGAAAAGTACAAATATGATAAAAGATCAGGAAATAAATTTAAAATTTTAATGGAAAAGCTTAGAATAAAATACATATTCATAATTACTTTCCTAGTTTAATCCATTACCATCTTTAAATGATGTACTCTAAAAAGATTGATGTATTATGAATAAATATTATGAGTTGAGTCTCCTATGGCTGTAGTTATTATAGCTCATCAATAATACTCAGAACTGTATATGCCATACAGTGAGCAGAAATCTATCGTTGTTTGTCTTGATATTCCCAGTTCACTGTCAAATGTTAAATAAAGTAATATTTATTATCTTATAATTATTATAAAGATATTTACAATATATTTTAAAATATTGACAAGTTAATTAAGCTAATAATTATAATAAAACTACTCTTCCTATACAATATATACTCTACCAATTTAATTTTTTTTCGTTTATAGTCATTTGTTTGCTTTTCTATGTGAAGATGTTTCCATGAATTTTATATATAATATCAGTTATAATATAGTTTTATCAAGTAACATTTATAGTCTAGTAAATTTATTTCATGCTATTTCACAGTTTATTATGATTTTATTCCTTCTATATATTGAAAAGTATAGAAATTTTTCATTGATGTTAAGAATATAAGATATTATATTATTTTAATTTTATTGATAAAAAATATCAAATCATTAGAATTAGGCCTTTATATAAATATCAATAATTTTAATTCTTATAAAAATATTTTATAGAACTTAGCCATGAAAATTTTATAGGCAATATTCTTTCTGATGTTTATTACTTCTAAAAGAAATTAACTCTTTATATTTAATGTTACACACGTATAGATTTAACATACCACAGTATATTAATAATTAGCTAATTATTAATTTAATAATTAGCTATTAATAAACAAAATAGAAAAATATAGCATAATAAATGGTTCTAATTAAGACCAGGATTTCAAATAAATTTGCAAAGGGTTATTTATGTTATTTAAAATTATTATAATTATTGAATATAATAATTGGTTTAAAATTGAATATAAATATCATTTAATAATATTTTTCAATTTAAAATATTTTTGTTAACGTTTATTTATATATGTATCCGCATAATTGCCATTATATTTACTAAATATACGATATTTAACAATAGAATGATAAATCAGTAATAAGACGAATATTAATAAAATTAGTATCCATATACAGTATAATCCTTTGAAATAATCTAATGTGGGAAATCATGAATCATTCATTTCAAATAATTCTCGAGAAATCTTAAGAGTTAATGCTAAAATAAATTCACTTATAAGGTATGTAAAAACATAAAAGAACTGAAATTATAGACAAAGCTTTTATCGATGGAAAATATACCGTATTACAGCAATTTTATTAAAAAAATTCAATACGATAACTTTTACCCTAGAAAAGTATTTTCAAATATATAGAATTTAAAAACTTAAAATTGATTATTATTTTATGAGATATGTGGAAAATTCAAAATTTTAAATTGCTTATTTTGATTAAACAAGAAATCCCGTCTAAAATTTTCATGCTCTCTCAAATTCTGTTCATGATATGTTGTTTTAGATGCTCTGACAGAAAAGTTATAAAAAAAATAATTATAAATAATCGAAAAATCGTATTAGTGTAGAACTATAGCTAAAAATTTAGCTAGAATTCTTTAAAATGACTATAATATCATTCTGATGAGATACCTCAAGCCTAGAAAAATTTTAAGATAAAAATTTATTTTTATCATAATATTCTAGTTTGTCAATATACTAAAAATTATATATTAAATAATGAATAGCTTTTATTCCTGAATAATGTGTAACAGATTATAATATATAAAAAATAATCCAAACACAGTTAATACTGAGAAATTAGAATAATTGTTAAAATTTAGATGTGACTACCACGATTAATGTTATTGTTTTATTTTCTTAAATCGTCAATCAAACACACATCTAAATTTTAACAAGTATCCTAATTTCTTAGTATTGTAATTGGCTTATATATTGGCTTATATATTTTTTAAACATTGTTTATGATTGGATTTGTATTACTATAAAAATAAATAACTCGTTGTTTAACCGAACGAATAAAATTGGTAGTTCTAGATCTTTAAATATATAATGGTTCAAAGATTTCTTTAATATTCTTATTTAAACGAATTAAATTAATAATATCAGATAGCAATATTTCTTTAATTATATCATTGATTATGTTAATATCCGTTCTTCCAATATATCATTTATATTTTTTATTTTCAGTTAACTCATAACATCATTCTGACTGCAACTATTTATAGAATTATGATTTGAATAAGTAATGCAATCATCTTAGCACAGTGATCATCCAGGAATCTATTATGCAATACTAGCATAATCATCCGATCAGAAACTTTGATTTTCACGAAAATGTCAATATCTTTCTCAATGGGATCATAAAAATATATCATTTAGTATAGAAAAATGCAATCCCAGAAAGCATATATTAGCTCTGGAAAGGCCAAACATTTACAAAATTTTTGAAAAGAAATTAATCTTCATCTTTACTTCTATAATTGGGACTATTGGTAATCCCGATTTGATGAAGGTGTCTTCTTAGATGAGTGTTCTGTAAGAGGTATGATAACAATCTTTAGCTGATTTTTATTTAACAAAAATAACTCCATAGTTTTCCATGACGAGAGATTTATATTAAGAGCTTTGTTTGTTTTAGCCAAGGACTGGACCTATTATTTACAAAAAAGAAAAATTATAATCTTCTTTGTAAACAAACATTTAAAATATTTATTCGTTTTTGAGTGCAACTCCAAATATTACATGCCAAATATCCAATATGAGTAATTATTGTCATTATGAATCCAAATACATAATATCTTTAAAAATCTCCATATAATTCTTATTTAATTATTAAAAAAAAATTAAATCCATTTATATAATATTGAAAGTATAGTTGATTATATATTTTTATTCCTAGGCTTTTATTTTTCAGAATATATAATGGATTTATATGGAACGATCTAATTTCTTTATTATTGTGCATTACTGAAGTTTTATTTTTTATTTAGCAATAAACTACTGTCTATCAATTATCATTTAACCATATTGAAGCCATTTAATAAGGAAAAAATTAAATATCAGGCAAAATATGACTGCAGATAAAAGAATTAAAATCAAATAGGACATATTGAATGCAAATTTTTAATAAGAACTTTTCTCTTATAACCTGTGAGTTGGGCACCAGCTTCTGAACGTTTGAATCAAATAGGACATATTGAATGCAAATTTTTAATAAGAACTTTTCTCTTATAACCTGTGGAGTTGGGCACCAGCCTCTGAACGTTTGCTTTTCCTTCTACTACAGGAAAATTCTATAACCACTAATCACTAGCTATATTATGTATTATGCAT
Source organism: Olivierus martensii (assembly GCA_000484575.1). Lineage (NCBI taxonomy): Eukaryota > Metazoa > Arthropoda > Arachnida > Scorpiones > Buthidae > Olivierus > Olivierus martensii. The sequence goes on along the minus strand of AYEL01051214.1, from coordinate 26,212 downwards.
TTATTTACTAACATAACCGAATACAAACTACTTATGATATTCTTCTAACTTACCTATTTTCTAAATATCTTCAAATGCAGAATATAAAATAAAATTTTTTTAATTAATTTCCAAAAAATTAACAGATAACTTTGAAATAATAATTCATTGGATTCACATCCTTCAAACATCTTAACAACCTTGATCTCCATAACTGATATACTGGGCGATCGGTTAACCAACTGTTCGGATAACGAATACTTTCGCGAAAGTTTTAACTTTGAAATAATAATTCATTGGATTCACATCCTTCAAACATCTTAACAACCTTGATCGCCATAACTGATATAGTGGGCGATCGGTTAACCAACTGTTCGGATAACGAACACTTTCGCGAAAGTTTTTTATGATCGGATAACGAACACTTCACAGAACAAACTGTGTGACCCGCGGACTGACGGAATGACAGGTCGGCCGGATGGCCGCGTGATAAAGCTGTGGCTTACCATCCTGGAGGATCCGGGTCCCACTCCTCCAATTTTTCAGGAGGCTCCGGGCCCGGACTCCAGATCCTTCCTTCAACTATCTGGTTGACCCCATCATGAATGTTGGCCATCCTGTGATGAACTCTATAAGTAGCCGCCGCCAGATAAAAATATCTTACGAGGATATGGCGGCTTAATTAACCTAACGGAATGGAAGCTGTGGCTTACCATCCTGGAGGATCCGGGTCCCACTCCTCCAATTTTTCAGGAGGCTCTGGGCCCGGACTCCTGATCCTTCCTTCAACTATCTGGTTGACCCCATCATGAATGTTGGCAAGCCTGTGATGAACTCTATAAGTAGCCGCCGCCAGATAAAAATATCTTACGAGGATATGGCGGCTTAATTAACCTAACGGAATGGCAGGCTTAGGCCTTGCGCGTTCGTGAAGATATGGGTAAGGATGGGAGAACAGTAGTTTTTCCCGATTAAAATGAACTCGGAGACAACTTAAAACAAATCAAAGATTTATTAAAGAAGGTGAGAGAGAGATTTTACAACATTTTGGTCTTAGAATGCACTCATACCAGGATGAGGTCAATAGGCATGGGATCGCTACAGCAACAATGTTATTAATCGCTTCCGAAAAATCCTGAAGAAGAGAGAAGAGCGATCAACATTGGACAGATTCTTTAACAGAAAATCAACAGACTATGTATATAGTATATATATTCTGGTTATTACATATAAATAAACGTAGTAAGAAATTATATAATTTTTTGGGGGTCTCCAGAACGAATTAATCAAATTCCTATAAAAACCTATGACAAATCGATGATCGGTTAACGAACAATTCGGATAACAAACATTATCTTAGAACGGATTATGTTCGTTAACCGATCACCCATTGTATTAGTGTGTAATTTAGACCTAATCAAAAAACAATAAATAAATAAATAAATAAATTTTTGTTTTGTCTTAATTTCGATTTTACTTTCCACGTTTTATTGGAATCCTTAGTGATAAGAACTTTGTATAAGTGATAAAAGGACTCATCTCTTGTTTATGTAAAAAGGACTCTCTGATCTATTCATTGAGCATACTAGCTCCCTTCGGCAGGTGATGGCAAAAACCCCCTAACTACAGAATGTGCACTTCCTGTATTTTTTCTTTTCGACAATTTTTTATATTCATTAAAGTAAATGTTAAATTAACACATCAAAATTTTTGGCTATCCCCTGTCGAAGATATATCCAGCCCTATACTTTCATCTCTTCCACTAGGAACTGAGTATGTCAAAAAGGTTGAGTTTGGTAAAAACTAACCACTATTCTTTTTTATCAAATTTTTCCTCTTCTGTGAAAATGTTGATTTGATATGACTTTTACCTTGAAGCCTTTTTGCCTGACATCTAAAATAAAGAAATAAATTAAATCAACTAAATTAATTCTAGAGCCAACACCTTTTTCACATATATAATAAAGGTTTATTTAGATAATACAGGACACGTAGTAATCATAAGCCGCTCCACTGGGGCGTAGTTTAATTTTATAAACCCACTCTAGGGTGTAGTATTACATTTCTTCTTACACACCTGGATCTCTTATTACTCTTTCTAAGTGGAAAGAGATCGACAAACTTTCCTATTCAACTGTTACATATAAAAAAAGCTCAATCTATAACATCGAGTTTACGACCATAATTTCGATGTTAAAAGTACCTAAAATTTTAAATTTACGTCTTTAGTTAGTATTTATGCATCTTAATTAAACGATAAACAAATATTAATGGGATTCTCCAGTTTGCAAGTGTTGCTTGAATTTAATTCATCCTTTATATTTTTTATATTTTCATGTTTAAAACGCTGTAAGAATTTTCAAATTTATTTTCTGTGCTTTCTTTTTTAATATCGAATGTTTATTTTTCGATAATAAATATTTGTAAATACATATTCGTAGTATATAGTGTTATGATTTTATTTAGTTTTGTTTTCATTTCTGTAATCAATGCTGTATTTGGAACAAGAATATAAAGAAATTGTCAGGAACAGAATTATAATTTTACCATTAAGAAATATAATTATTACAGATCAAAGACAACCTGTAACGTTTGAGCAAAAAAAAAAAAACTTATTTCCATATATTTGCAATTGTTTAAAGATTTCCTCTCGGATAATATTAATGTAAAAATAGACCAAGAAACTATATTGATTATGGATACAATAAATTCCATCATTCCTCTATCATTACCGTCTTCAAAGAAAGATTATTATTACCTACAGATTCCTACTAGCATATTATCCTCAATTAAATTCTATAGAAGAAATTTGCTCTTCATTAAAAGAAACTAAGACCAAACTCCAGAAGCAACTGATGGATTGATAAATTTGTTAGATGCTTTTCCATAATTTCTACATTCATTCGAGAAAATATCTGCAAAAAGCATATTACGTCTTCCATTTATTTCAATATTTATATTTCTAATTTTATAATTTCTATTGACACAAGATGGGAGATATATTTTTATTTCATAATTAATAAAGTAACAGAGACGATGACTTTGTTTTCCTTACTTTTGAAATTAATTTTTTAATTAAACGAAATGATTTCAATAATTTATGAAAGGTTTTTTATTCTTTTTAATGAAACGTTTCTCTGCTATTGAATGTGTTTATTTGACATTTAAAAAGTTTTTTCGATGTTTTGAAATGTTATTCATTGCGAAAACTTTTATTAATTATTGAAATGTTTGCATTAATTGATGCAAAACTCTATAACTACTATTTTTTTTTTTTGTGGACGGTATCGAAATTAACTACCTAAATAAAAACTAGAATTTGATACACTGTACTCTTAAATGCATTCATTTTACTTTTACATTAATTCCAATTCACAAAATTTGTTTACATTACTCTGCTAATTAAATACCTTATATTTACATCAAATAAAATGATGTCGTCAAAGCCGCTGACTTATGTTATTTGAATAGGTAACTCTAAAAAAATGTCCAATTTTCTTGCATGTATCAACCAAAAAGGTTTATTTGTAAGAATTTTAAAAATTTTATACTATTATATAAAATGTTTAAAGATTTAACTTTGAATTGTTTATTCTTTTCGAATTTAAATTAAAATACAAAAAGTGATCATGTAACGAATAAACAAAAAAGTCGCATTTTTGAGTAATTTCTGCTAGATATTTACAAGATGTTATGTGTATAAAATTTAGAACATTTAAAATTAATTAAAAAAAAAAACCATTTCATCTGCAATTAAAATATTAATCTCACTCAGCTAGATATTTACAAGATGTTATGTGTATAAAATTTAGAACATTTAAAATTAATTAAAAAAAACCATTTCATCTGCAATTAAAATATTAATCTCACTCAGTTATTTATAATCCTTACTTAATATTAACATTCCGTTAAATGATAATCTGAAAATTTTCATTTCATTGGCCGAATTCATTATTTATAAAATAATTAATTGAAAAAGCTAAAAACATTTGAATGATTTTAAATTCAGTGTTGGAATAGTCTTTAAACAGAAACTTAACAGAGAAACAACATTAACTTATAGAAGAAGAAACAGTAATTATTTTTATTAGAACAAATTAGATATACAGAATGAATTTTGTTTCCAAAAAAGCAATTTTAAATAATCATAGCAGTGTGAATAAAAAAACTTAACATTGCTTTTCTAATAAATTAGAAAGCATCACTAGTAATTTAAAAATAAAAGTCAATAACAACTATAGCTTTATATTCATTTAATTAGCTGCCTCAGGCAGTTAGCTCAAGAAAAATGTTAACAATCATAGAGTTGAATAACTTTTTATAAAAATTATCGTATAAAGCCATGAATAATTATATTAATCTCGGAAAGATTACAGAAAAATTAACTACTTTATACAAATTATGTTAATTAATTGAATTTATTAATGCAAATTATAATTTTAAATAAGTTATTTTCTTAAGACTTTTATCCAATTATATTAAACTTATTTTGGTTAATGTATTGCTAAACCGTATATTATCGAAATTAAAAAAAAAATTACTAAATTAAATAAAATATTTATTTCGAGGAATTTATTAGGATATAACAACAAAAGCAAATAATTCACCTAATTTATATTTGTTTAAATAAATTTAATGTTCACTTACCCTAAGTGAAACATAGGACTGTGCTCTTTACACGACGCGACGATAGAATAAATAGTATCTGTTATTCATATTACATATCACTCTATATCTTCCAAAGAACAAAAGCAAATAATTCACCTAATTTATATTTGTTTAAATAAATTTAATGTTCACTTACCTTAAGTGAAACATAGGACTGTGCTCTTTACACGACGCGACGATAGAATGAATAGTATCTGTTATTCGTATTACTTATCACTCTATATCTTCCAAAAATGCGATCATGCGTTCGCATTTTCGTAGTATATAAATATGAGGTTCATTAACTAGCATACATAGGCGAAAAATATTTTATTTTGATTGGCAATAAATATCTTTAAAATTTATCAGCTAAATTTACGGAGTTTAAATAAGAGAAGAACGATTTATCGGTACTTAAAAAGAAAATAATTTTTAAATACATTGAATGCTATTTATAAACTAAATATAGTATATTATCAATAATGTAAATAATCTTTAAAATGTTTTTTATAGTGTTCAAAATTTATTTTTTTATTGCTTGTATCTAAATTACTAAAGTTATTCTTCTATAATTTTCTTACAATGTCTAAATACAATATCAAAACGTCCTACTCAATTCGTTTTCATCAGTTATTTTCTTAATTATTCTGTAAGTAAATCTGAATTATTTATTCGTATTTTACAGTTAATAATGTATAACGAAATAATTTTAAATGCCTGCTATCTATTTGATATTAATGCTGAATTCATTCATATATATATGTGTGTGTGTTTGTGTAGATATTGTATATCTAAGTTAATATTGATTCAAGAAAAATTTTGAAACTAAAAATGTAATACATTGTTAACTAGAAAAAGTAAAGATAAATTAATTCTATATACAGTAAGACCCCGCTTAACGCTGCCCCGTTTAACGCTGTTTCGATATAACGCGTTTTTTCGAATTCTATTTTTTTATTGATTCACTTTGGCGTGGTTTTCAAACCGTTATACTCACATAAATCTGAAATGGTACGAATTTGTTGCATCGATACGCTATGCCAATTGGCCCAAAATGGCTTAGTCCCAACGTGTCCCAATTAAGCAGAATTCACTGTATATATACAGTATAAACATAAGTAAATCTAGCTTAATTAAATAAATTCAATTTTATATAAAATTTCTGATATTCAAAACATTTTTAAAATAATTTAATACAGAAAAATCCTGCTTAATGCTGCTCCATTTAACACTGTTTTGATATAATGCATTTTTTTTTATTCTATATTTTTTATTGATTCATTTTGGCACAATTTTTCAAACTGTTATATTCAGATAAATCCGAAATTGGACGAATTTGTTGCTTTGATACTCCCATGCTGTCTTGCAGTCCATCTGATATCAATATAGTGCAGTGCATATGAGAGTCTGCTCTGATCACAGTTCATATTTATGATTGGTCATCAATGTTATTTTACAAAAATAACTTGCAAATGATTTTCTCAAAACAAGTTTAGCCACTATTATAGAAATTATAAATCAGTTTATACAAAATGATCTTTAATAGAAGTTCAAAGGCAAGATGAAGTATCATAGATGCGATTTCTTGCTACTGACAATTGCTTGCTGAACAAAAGAGGAAAAGGCAAAGGACATTAGATTATTAATGAAAAAACAAAGTGTCAAATGAGAAAGAACCTTCCTCATCACAAATATAAATTATTTACTCGAATATTTTTGATTTTATTGAATGATTTACGAATACAAATCAATATTAGCAATAAGAAAATCTCTATAATTAATGTAATACAATAGTAATAATACATGCTACAATATAAAATAAAAAATCGTATATATATATTCACTGTCCTGTTTCACCTATCCCCATTATTTATATGTTAAGATGACCTTGTTTAACGCTGTTTCATTTAGTGCTTGGTTTTGTTAGAATTCATCCCCTGTGCTAAATAGAGTCTTACTGAATACAGTATAGTACTATAATTTTATATAATAGAATTGTAACAATAGTTATGGCATTATTGTAATGATATTTAATAACACTATAATTATAGCATCAATTACATTAGTAATGCTATCACTTGTCATAACTATTATATAACTTGTATTTCTTGCCTTGTATATAAGTTATATATATAGAGTTGTTTTTAATTTTACCATAATAATTTACATAAATTTTATTTACATAACTGCTTTCAGGATTGTAAGTCCTAAAAGCATTAAAGTAAGTTGAGAGTACCTATATCCTCATTATTTACATGTTAAAATAACCTCATTTAACGCTGTTTCATTTAGCGCTTTGTTTACTTGGAACGTATACCCCGCGTTAAACGGGGTCTTACTGTAGTATTTAATTCAGAACTTTAGGATGATTGTTATAATTCTATCAATTAAAAAAAAAAAACAAAGAATGGTAACGCTTTCAGCACGCTTCTTTACATTGATTGTTATTATAAATTCTAGAAAAAGCTTGCTACTATCTTAAACTTATAAGATTTTCTAATATTTGATAATATATTTGTATAAGTTATATATACTGCATTAGCGAATCCCATCTGGCCTGATTTTTCTCTTTGAATTCTCAATTTAATAGAAATTTCTTGAATAATTTGAAATTACTAACAAGTGGGATATGGAATCAACCAGATATCATTCATATGGAAAGCCACAGAAACTATAAATATATGGCCAAACAATTTTCAGGTTAAAAATTTAAATATGCAATATACAGTAAGATATATATATATAATTAAGTATGATATATGTATAAGTATGATATATATATACCGGTATATATATGTATAAAATTATCTAACAGATGATATATTTAAAATATTTTTATTGGATATATAATTATATTACAGAAAAATATATTTAAAAATAATAAATATGCAGAAATAAAAACATATTGAAGATAATAATGTGCATTTATCAGTTTAATTTCAGCAACAAGTTATCTACGTCGACAGAAAACACACTATCCGGAAAAGTGATTTTGAACTTCAAAATTTGTAACCACTGACATCTTAATCATTGTCTTCAAACGTCAGTCACAATCTCAGAACAAGTATTTCTGTATTTTTTTAATGTTCTTTTCGGAAAGTGTTGAAGCGGATTCAAAGGAGATCTACTAGCTTTTTCCGTTCCCATTTATTCTCTTCCGAGATTAGTCAGCTGGTTCTTCTTTTCTCCTTTTAACAAAGGTTTCAACTCAGAAAAATTGTTTATGTCTCCCCGAGTTTGTTTCTTTTTCTTAGCTATAGGTGCATTCCTTGTATCAATCAGAAAATAAGAATTGTGGCAATCGGCATAGCAACTGTCAGGAACACAACTATTATTGTTGCCACACCAATTAACAAAATTACAATTTTTAGAGAATCTTTTGAGTAAAGTTTGGAGAGGAGTTTGTTGGAAAAATCAAATTTCTTGATCTCGAGAGATATTTTTCTCAATCCTTTCTTGACAAATGGTTGTATATTATTCTTAAATAGTGATTTCCAATTTTTATATTGCTGATATATCATCAGCTTATTCTTTTCCTCTATATTCGAAATCATCTTAGAAACAGTAGCATCTGTTGTTTCATCTACCGTAATAGATTTTGTATTTCTTCTAATAGGAATCTCTGAGTCAGTTGCTTCTATTTCTAGAAAATTAAAGTTTTTTTTAAATTCATTTTTAATTAAAAAGTTAAATGTTAAAAAATTTAACAATAAAAGTTACCTAAGTCATGTTCCCAATTTCTTTGAAGGGGAAATGAGAGAATTAAGACAAATTTATGAGAAATCATTAGAAGCATAAACAAAATAAATATTTCATATTTTCCATAAATATCGCATTCACAAATCGCAGTTTAACTAATTGCATTCACTAATAAACAATATTCTTAACAGAATATTGTTTGTTAGTGAATACAATTCGTTAAACTGCGATTTGTGATGCTTACTATTAATTCAAACACTATAAATATATAAGACAGATTTATTAATTAATATTTATTATAAATCTATCTTATACTATTATACAATTTACTATGATGTTATTTCTTTCATATATCGAAACTTTTAGAAACTGTTATAAATTTTGTACTAATTTAATAATAAAAAAATATTGTGTAATAACTTATAAACTATTGTATTAATACCTATGTTGGACAATATTTTTTAGCTAAATATTCTTTACTTCGATTACTAAGTATTAAATTTTGGCATAATTGCAACTAAGAGACTCAGTTAATGCAAAAATGAAATATCGAAAGTAATTCTTTACATAAAAATTTTAATTCTTAATAAAATAATTTATCGAACTCAGCGCCAAGAAATTTTTTACGTGATATTATATCTGATGTTTATTACTTCTAAGAACAAATTAACTCTTTTTATGTTTCAAGTTACAAATTAGACGCATATAAAGATTTGATATACTGCACCATTTTTTTATCGAAAGTTAAGGAATTAGTTTCTAATAAGAAAAATAGAAAAAATATTATGTGGTAAATGGTTTTAATTAAAATCAAGATTTTCAAACAAATTTGAAGAGACATAAATGTTATTTAATATATCTATTCTATTCATTATTCAGTTTTAATTAATTAAAGGTAAAAATCAAGGATAAATTTAATTATAAATCGTCGATATAACTAAATCTATTACAGTATTTATTTTATATCTCTATTAATTTAAACGAAATCATTTTAAACATTTTTCAAATTTTGAAATTTTTAATATGGTATTCTTGGATTTGGTTCACCACTTTTTGTAATCATTATTTATTGTATAAAATAAAACACACGTTTTTTAGTTATAATTATTGACCATAATAACTGTTATAAAATTGTATATAAGCAACAATTTATAATGTTTTTTAATTTAAAAGTTTTTTGTTGATGTTTATATATGTGCGTATACCCACGTCGCTATTATATTGATTAAAGATCATTTGCTATATTGCTTATCAATAGATTGACGAATAAATAATAATATGAATATTAATAAAACTCAATATTCATGTATCATTCTTTAAAATAATCTAAATGAATGATGGAAATCACAAATCATTAATTTCAATTAATTTTCTAAAATCCTTAAACCGTTAATACTTTATGTTAAATACATATTAGATATTTTTGGGGTAATAGATATTACTATTGCTTTGTATTAGTAAGTGTATTTTATATCTAAGTAGCAGAGTACCCAAAGTTGCTCGAGAATTTCCTTCTATAATATGGCTTCCTACAACACGGTTTCGCTCTAACACGATTTGAAAATTGCTGAAACCCTTATATAACACGGTACTTCTACAACAAGGTTTTTCCTTAACACATTTAGATAAAATTACATTTACTCTCGTACAAAACAAAATACTTTCATTAATTTTTGTAAAACTATATTAGGGACACATAATACATACACAAAATGTAATCATTGGGAGATATTTTGCTAAAATTAATCATAAGTGCAATTTCGCTAGTTTGCCGTCAGAAGGTTTTTCCTTAACACATTTAGATAAAATTACATTTACTCTCGTACAAAACAAAATATTTTCATTAATTTTTGTAAAACTATATTAGGTACACATAATACATACACAAAATGTAATCACTGGGAGATACTTTACTAAAATTAATCATAAGTGCAATTTCGCTAGTTTGCCGTTAGAAGGACGATATTAAACGATATGCAGTCTATTTTCGATTTCGATTTGAAATTGAGTTAATTGAACTAATTTTTGAAATTGAATTAATTGGCGACCATTGAGTATTTTGTGTTCCCAGCGTTCAGTTCTTGGATAAAAAAGTATTTATTTTGATTGATAATAGTTTGCCGTTAGAAGGACGATATTAAACGATATGCAGTCTATTTTCGATTTCGATTTGATGTTGAGTTAATTGAATTAATTTTTGAAATTGAATTAATTGGCGACCATTGAGTATTTTGTGTTCCCAGCGTTCAGTTCTTGAATAAAAAAGTATTTATTTTGATTGATAATTTTATGATGGTGCAAGATGTTTGATGTGACAGCTGACACATAGTCTTTCTGAACTGCATTGAAAACTGCGTCAGCTTTGTTTGCGTCGCTTTTGGCTTCAGATTTTCTAAAATTTCGGCGTAAGGAGCAAATGCACAGGAAGTTAAGCATCTAAATTTGAGGCTGCATTCAAACATAGAGTCACATAGGTCTATGTGATCTGCGGACTATATGAACAGGTTTTTTGGCCTTCCTGCGGTCTGTGGAGTGAGCAAAGATAGGTAATGAGAAATTTTCCGGCAAACCGATTCAGAGACTACATTTGGTAACAAACAACTTCCTTTATTAGAGAGAAAGAGAGTTTACATTGGTATATTTTCACCGCTCAGCGAGAATTCGCAAATAAGCACGAAAGCTCCGCGAATATCGATTTTGTGGTTACAAATAAATTTTTGCGAATAGTCAAATACGAGAATACGGAATCCGCGAATAACGAGAATTGACGGTATATTGTTTTTTAAGGGTCTTACATATATATTTTTTCTTTCATGTTTCGTGTTGTTAATATTCTTAATAAAAATTAGGTTTAACTGGAATTAAAGTTATTTGTTTTTAATAACTGGTTTTGGAACTTAACTCTCCTTTTTGCATTGACTCAAGGTCTCATATAACGCGGTTTCACACAACACGCTGTTTTTCAGAAACTTATATACCGTGTTATAGGAGGAATACATGTACATCATATAGTTTATGTGACACCTCTTAAGTCATTATGACATCAACTCCTTAAATAATTTAAAATAAAATAATTTAACTTTACTTTAAATGAATTTAAATATTAGGTTAGTGTGAATTAAGTCATCGAATCACAGAGGAAGAACAGAGTCCATTAGTTGTTTGGTTGAGGCCATTTATTTATTTATTAAATTTGGGCTCTTATTTGTTGCACAAATAATAATGCAATACAATATAGTACCAAAACTTTATTGGTTCTGTGCCGCGGATCTTTACAAAATAGTATCTGGAATTAAAGTTATTTGTTTTTAATAACTGGTTTTGGAACTTAACTCTCCTTTTTGTATTGACTCAAGGTCTCATATAACGCGGTTTCACACAACACGCCGCGTAAGGAGCAAATGCACAGGAAGTTAAGCATCTAAATTTGAGGCTGCATTCAAGCATAGAGTCACATAGGTCTATGTGATCTGCGGACTATATGAACAGGTTTTTTGGCCTTCCTGCGGTCTGTGGAGTGAGCAAATTCATAGAGGACCAAGTAATAACATATCAAAAGATCTTATCTGTGCGAATATGTAAACATGCATAAAAATACAAATAATGCTACCTGTTAATGAAATCCGCAATGACAGTTTCCAACCCAATACTTTTAGTGCTCACTACCGGCTGTCCAATATCCAAGGTGAGATTAATCGGAACGTTGAACAATCGGTTTAAGAGTTCGAGTCTGGACGCCGTGAATTTACAGATTTTTATGGAGAATAATTTGATAATGAATTATGTAGAAGTACTATTTTACACATAATTCATTTATTATAGCATTTGGAACACATTGACTTTTTCTGTTCAATTTTAACGTTAATTTATTTATCAGTAGGGGAAGGTAGGGTAAAACCAGATACCACTGTATCTCAGTGATGACGAATGAAATTAGCAGAAAGCTCAAAAAACTACTTCTAAACCGCGATTATACCAGTAGGAACTGAACTGAAAATGAAGGTGCACGCTATTTATTTTGTTAAAATGTTTAAAGTTTTTTGCTGAAATATCTCTATTTTGTGATTAACATATACCACTCTGTAGTGCCATATACACGAAGAATCATTATCAATAAATATATCTCTGTATTCATTAACTTTTACGAAATATATTAATACATTAATCAATATTTTACTGCAACATTTAATGTAGATATGCCATTTTTATTAAAACATGTCCTGGTTGGTCAAAACCGGGTAGTATCCATAAATTCAGTACCTAGTATATCCAGAAAAGTAAGAAGGCTTCAAAATTAAACATTTTTAAAGCCACAAAAGTCAGTGACACAAAAAGAGAAAGCATTAAAGCAAAGGAAAACAAATAATGGAGAAAATGATGTAAAGATAAAGAAAAGTGGAAAAAAACATTGAAATACAGAATCGTTCTTAGAGGAGGAAGAAAACACTGAAGCTTGCATATTTTGTAACGAACTATATGCACAATCCAAACCAAAGAAAGGATAGATCCCGTGTTGTACGTGTCAAGGATGTGACTTGTTCAAATACAGAGGAAGAGAATAACATATTTATATGTGACTTTTGTTACTAAAAGAAAAAATAGTGTTTTGTTAATTTTAGTAAATAAAAGTTTTAAAAATGTGGATTTCTACATGTATTCAAATATATGCACTTTTTTTTAAAAAATACTCCCCTACCTAAAAAACAAACATACTTTTAATATAAAAACCCATAGTTCCTGATAGATTAACAAATATTGAAGTCTAATATCATAATTTAAAAAACTTTTCTGTTCAAATTAAAAATATATGTGATTTCGAAGTTAAGGTACTCTGTTTTGTTTCACCTTCCCCTATGTGTCACGAGATGTCATCATCGAGTCTACATAATGTCATTGCGATGTTAACCATTGTTACATCATCGTGACATCATGCAAAAATAGAATTTTAGTGATGCCATCCATCGTTTCGTCATAATGACATCATACCAGTGCGATTATAATGTCATCGTGACTCAAAAAATTCTAATATAGCTGAAGGATTTAAATAAAAGCATTTTCGTTGCTATACCAAAATATCTCATTTCATGGGACGATCTCGATCCAGGAGAGCCTCTGTTATCCTGGGATCGAAGCAAACCGTATCCATGAAGAGTTTCATTCCGATTCCCACGGGATCAATGGCGATGCCTTTGCGGAACAGACAGACCGTCAAATATTGCATTTATATATATAGATTGAATAAATAAAACAAATTCGATATTTTTTAATGCGGATAAATGATTTGATATATAGAAATTAAGATTTCCGAACTATTATCATCTTCATAAGGCAAATATGTAGAAACTTCAAAAATAAAAATCATATATTCTAATTAAACAGGAATGATTTTGTAATATTTCAATCCTCTTCAGATTCCATTCATGATATAAACAAGAAAAATAATAAAAATAATCACGTAGGACAATAGTTTTAAAAAATGCATCTAAAATTCATTTAATGATTATAATACCATTCAGGTGTAATAGTTTCAAAATATCTGAGTTTTATTATCTAAACGGCTGTCACCGTGTAAAGCGATTACATAGGACTTTTAGATTTAATATATATATATATATGGTGGGTAATGAGGAGTGACTCCTTAAAATTTGAATGCCTTGCTATAAATTTCTCGAGATATCTAAGGCAAACTTATGAAAATTTCAAGATAAAGAGTTTATTTTTATCATAAAACTTTATCGTTTGTCAGTATACTGTACAATAAATTGTATAAGAAAAAAATTACATATTAAATATTGCATGCTTCTCTTTCTGAAGAATATATAACAAATTCTTAAAGCATGCTTTAGAATGTCAAAGATAAATAAACCATATGCGTCATGCTAGTATTCAATGAATTGGATATACACATTGATATAAATGATTACAATTGGACTCAAATACATTTTGTGCAAAAGACCTAATAAAATTCCAATCCAAAAATTTTCGCTTATATAAAAATGATCATTTCTTATATCTGAAAGCTAACTGCTATTTTTATAATAATCAATATTTTATTTTCAAATTTTAAATAATATCAATAATTATTTGAATTTTCAACTTATTTATATTTATTAAGATACATGATATTAAGCGGTAATTTTATAAATGAAATATTACAAATAATTTTTTTACAAACCTATTTTAGTGCATATCATTTAGAGATTAATATGCGTATTCAGATTAATTAAAATATTATATGAAATCCCGAAATAGGAGAGATCCTTATTGTATTGTGGTTATATTAATAATTAATACTCTGTTAAACTTCAGTATATAATTAAATTAATGCAAATATGTAATAATTACACTATTGTACTAATTTAATTAAATAATTAGATGAGATAACAGAGACATTATTTATAAAATTTTATTGAATCAAATTTATTTCTATAGAAATGTAAGAGAAAAAATTTACATTACACAATTTTTCAGTATTTAATATTATCGTACGTGGCATTGTCAGAAAGGAATATTAAATTATTTTTATTTATAAAAATTAATATCAACTAATTAAAGAAAATACATATCACCAGCAATCTTAAAATACAGTAATTGACAATTCAAGTAAAAGTATTGCGGAAAAAATGTAAATTCTTCATTTTTTTGAGAATGGCATAGAACTATAACCAGCTAAAAAAATCACTTATTGAACTCAAGCTTATTTTTATAAAATAAGTTTAATAAATTGATTACTCTACAAAAGCTTTAGTAACATATTTTTGTAGTAGATTTAAAATCGCTGAGAATTTAAATAAAAAATTTAAAAATTTTATGACTAGTCTTTTTATATTTTCATTATGCTTCAAACATTAAAGCTAGGTTGACACGATCAGAGTACACTCGGTCGGAGACACATTCGGACCGAGTTTTAAGTTCGTTTACACATTCCAAGTGTACTCTTTCTATAGTCTGATGTGAAATGGCGTATCTCGTGCTATTGCTGATATATTATTGCAGGAGCTAGACAGTCACATTAATAAACAGATTAGACGGAAGAATTTATGGACTCGAGAATGGATCAGCTTCATAACTTCCTTTTAATAATTGCTCAGGCGTGAACAATTAGGCGCTTCTTTCAATTTTTTGCGAGGTGGAAAATGTAGGTAAAAATACATTCAAAACTGCCTACGGTTTACTAATATTCAGTTTGATAAACTTTTAAGTTCGTCAAACTGAAATTCTAAAATTTCAGTTTAACGAACTTAAAATTAATTAGTTTCGTTAATTCTAAAATTTCATCATTTGACACAAATATGAGAGCTTCGCTCTACCTACGCGATCGTCGTTTACTTCTTTCCGCCATCTTAAACTTCCAATGGGCTGCCACTCGGTCCGAGTATTTTGATTGTCGTCCGTGTTTACTCGACTCAGATGAAAAGATCCGAGTAGCATCCGAGTGGATGCGCGCGCATCGTCCAAGCGAATTCAGTCTGAGTATGCTCTGATCGTATCAACCTAGCCTAAGAGATTCTTTTTCAAGACACAAGCTATGATTTTATATTATCTAAAATGCTTTTATTCCTTGAATAAAAGCATTTTAGATAAATAAACAGTGCATATACTTATGCGTCATGCTTGCATTAAATTGGACACCATATGTGTCATGGTTGCATTCAATGAATTGGATATAAACATTGATATAAATGATTACAATTGGACTCAAATACATTTTGTGCAAAAGACCTAATAAAATTCCAATCCAAAAATTTTCGCTTATATAAAAATGATCATTTCTTATATCTGAAAGCTAACTGCTATTTTTATAATACATTGGGTCCATACAAGGATCCATATCGTCTAATAGTATGAAAGGTATCAATGATATATGACGAAAACAAGAAATTAATGTCATATAAAGATACTTATTAGCTATTCATAACATTTTATATCTGCATCTTTTTGATTATTAAAAGATATCAAATTCGCAGTTACGTTTATTGTGCTTAACAGTAAAATTAGAAGTTTTTAGACCATAAGAAAATATATAAAGTCATCGATTATAGTGCGAGTATCTTATAATGCGATCAGGTCCCTTTCCCTCAAAAATTCGTACACTGTATTTCAAAAGTTACTCTTTCCAGTGATACCAGTAAAAATTAAATTCAAAGTGTCAAGCATTGATCAAATTTTGTCATTCAAAATTTGAGCCTATATTTAAAGACAATTAAATATAATGAATTAAATGATCATGAGATCTGCCATTTACGTCGATATTATGAGACTGAAGACATGCAGGTGATGAAAGGGTTAAATTGAAAATTCTTTGACTGTTTCATTGATGTGATGCAATGATCATATTCGTATGGCTTCTGCGGCTTTCCATACGAATAATCTCTGGTTAATTCCATATTCTACTTGTTAATATTTTCAAATTATTCCAGAATTCGATAATCAAATACCTAATTATTTTATTTTACCGGGCTACCTGGATATCTATATTACTCGATATATGTATATATATAATTCTAATAATAGAATATTGCTTATTGGTGAATGCGGTTATTTAAATTGTGATTTATGAATGCGATATTTATTTAAAATATGGATTACATTGCTTTATTTTACAGTTCTTATAATTTCTCACGAATTTATCTTAATTTTCTCATATCCTCTTCAAAGAGATTGGGAAAAAGGATTGGGACATTCAAGTCACTTTTATTGCAAAATTTTCTAACATTTAACTTCTTAATTAAAAATTTAAAAAATCATTAATTTTCAAGAAATAGAAATAAGTATCTCACAGATTTCTATTAGAATAAATTCAGAATCTAATATGGTAGTAGATGGAAAACAGATGTTACTACTGATCCAAATCTACTTTATGCCTGCCGTTTCGAATCTATATGGAAAGATGATTTTGAATATAGAAGAGATATATTAGCAATATAAAACTTTCTGGATACTACTTAGAAATGATAATTAGCCATTTTTCAAGAAAGCAATGACAAAAATATCTCTCGAGTTCAAGATATTGAATTTTTTCGACAAGCTCATCCCAAAACTTCACTCAAGGAATTCTCTAAGAATTATCATTTTGTTAATTGATGTGGCGGCAATAATGGCTGAGTTCTTTGCACTTTGATTAATCAGATTGTTGATATATTCAAATAACACTCACAAATCACTCTGTAGATGAACCAAAAAGGAAACTTTAATGAATACATTTTACAACCTTCTTAAAACACGCGGCAAAACCAACAGAACAAAGAAAGGAAGGGAAGGGAACAAGAACGCCCCTCCGTACAATGGAGCAACAAAAACATTAGCCCAAAAAACCACTAAAATTATTATATTAATAATTAAAATTAATTTCCTCTTTAATTGCATCTAAACGTTATAATGTCAACACAGATGTTATGCCAATTCTTACAAAAAAATGACAACGAACGTATCTGGTGAGGTGACAAACATTTTGGCCGGAGCTGTACCTGTGCTAAGAAAAAGAACAAATACACGGACACATAAATAATTTGCCTGAATGAAACCATTGCTAAAAAAGGAGAAAAGAAGAAACAATATAATCTGCAAAATGAATATATGAGAAAAGAAAAAGGCTGATCCCCTTTCAATTGTCTTCAACATTTTCAAAATAATTAAATAAATGCAAAAATACTCATTTCTCGATTGTGATTGACATTTGAAGACAATAATTAAGATGTTAGTGACTACAGATCTTCAAGTTTGAAATCATCTTTCCAAACTGAATTTTCTCGATCAACAGAGAAAACTTCTCGTAGAAGCTAAACTAATAAATATTGATATATTATATTATTGTCTTCGATGTTTCTGTTATCTGTACATATAATTCGATATATTTTAAATATGCATTGGGATTTTAGAGATGCTTAGGTGGGGCATGGCCAAAAAAAGGTTGGGAACCACTGCATTAGATGACGTCAGGAGCCGAGAGAGTTCATTCGGGAGACAGATTTCCAGTTCATAACATGTAACTGCTAACTTATGAGACAGAGAATGTGAAAAGTGAGTTAACTCTTAAACTAAAATATAATACATTAAATAATAATAAATAATAAAGAGCCTAAATATCCTAATAATAGGATAGATCGGAGTTAACTTCTTCACAGAGTTCTATATTGGAGTAATAAAGAGATGCTTGAATGAATGATTAGAGGAACATAATGATATTAGGTTAGTGCACATGAGAGTAACAAAGAGATGGTCTTGCAAAAAGATTTTATTAACATAATATTGAGGTAAATTGGCATGAAACAAAAATCATTATGTAAATACTCGTAGCACATGATAAGGTTAGATTATAGATTAGTTGCTGAAATTCTAGAAATCATAAAAAAAAAAAATTTAGTAACATTACTAATGATAAACTGCCAAAGACTGTGTCTAATGCTTGGATATATACCATAAATAGAATATAAGCACTATAAATCTTTATGATCTGTTATTTTATATTTTGTAATGTTTCATATAGCATAATTTTTATACATTTACTAATGATTATATTTTAACATAATGCATTATCATTTTATATATGGAGTTTGTAATAATTTATTTTAAATTCTAATGAACAACAGTGTATTGAGTTTCATTTTAGAATTTATAATGTATTTTATAGATTTGTATGGTGCTGAAGTTGGATATATCTGAAAATATTTTGCCTATTAAAAAGTTTATTTTTAAAATACTACTGTTTTGTGCTTTAGTGATGGACTATTGTTATGCTAGTTAAAAATAACAAGATTTTTCTAGAAGCAAACATTACTCAAAATACAGGGTGGTGTGTGGGAGTGGGAGATTTTGAAAATGCCATATTGCACAATAATAATATATTTATTGCTACATAATTCTGGACAGAAAAAGGTACATGTATGTCATTTACAAAAAAAAAAAAAAAAATTTATATGCATGCAATTTCAATTGGATCTTATTTTATAAAAAAAAAAAAAAAAAAACACACAACTCACATTTTGAAAATAATGTCCTCTAAATGGTGTCCCTCTGAGGTAACATTCCTGCATTTGGGAATGGACATTTCTCATAACTTTCTGCAGTACATCTGCAATGATAGATCAAATTGCTTCATATATTGCAGCCTTTAGTTCATCCAGTATATGAGGATGAGTAGCAAACACATACTCCTTTAAAAAGAAAGAAAGAACCATAAAAAGAAATCACACATTGTCAGATCTGGTGATCTTGCAGGTCAGTTCATATCGCTGTTCCTAGATATGATATGCCTTCCAAAAAGGTTTTGTAAAGTGACAATTGATATCTTCACTGTGTGAACTGTAGATCTGTCTTGCTGAAACCATGTGGATTCATTCACTGCATACTTCTATAGTTCATTTCCAGAGAAATGTTTTAATCATGTTCATATACCGTTGTGACATTACAGAAACTGCCCATCCATGATCATCATCATAAAAGTATGGACGAATTATTCCTTGCGTTGAAATGGCACACCACACTGTCACTTTTTCACTGCGTAATAGTCTCTGGTGTAAGAAGTGGAGATTGTTGGCAGTCCAGTACTGAAAATTTTGTTTATTCACATAGCCACTCAAGTGAAAATGTGCTTCATCAGACATCCACAAATTTTCAAGGAATTTTGGATCTTTGTTACATTTGACTAAAAATGTTTTAGCAAACATTCATGAATTGTCAATATTGCTATCCTTCAATGCATGGATTACTGGAGCTTATATGGGTGCAATTTTAAATCTTCATGCAATACTATACCCAAACTCCGATGATAATATTCTAATGACATGGCCCTTATGTCATGCAGAACATTGCAGAAACTGTTTTTTTTTGGTCTTGTTTCAAGTTCTTCCACCCATTTCTTCACAGCATGGGGCAATGGAACCATATCATGATGACGCAGTTGAAAATCAATGATTGTTGTGAAGCTGCACTGCTGAAATTCATGCAGTGCAGCTTCACAACAATCACTGATTTTGTAATATACTTTCATCACAAAAGTGTGCTGCTCCCCTGACCACTGCTCCATAGCAACTGAAATAGCATTGTCTATGTGGCTATTTTTAGCTTGTTTGGAAGTGCTGCTATCAGCGTAAATCCGATAATATCTAAATTATATACATTCCAAAATCGGGAATCTGCGGATGTCTTGGTAGTCTAACTGGTTAAGGTGTCAGAATGGAAATCTGAAGTTCCTGGTTCAACTCGAGGCCAAGGCAAATTTTTAATTTCAGGAAATTAGTAAAAATTAAAGTTCAATTATTAAATAACAGATGGTGCCACATTAGCCTAAATTTAAATAATTAATCATTAATCCAACAGATGGTGGCACTGTACCATAAATTAAAAATAATTATTAATTTAACAGTTATTTCAAAAATAAATCGCTAGGGGAAATTTGGCTAATTAGGGTTATTATTTAATCTCATGGTCTCAGAGCATTGCCAAATTTAACAATGACCTTGTACTACACGATTCAAAATCTCCCACTCCCACATACCACCTTGTATTAGACATTCAAATAACAAAATGAAAGATTAAAAAGTAAAATCAAAATGGGCAAAAGTAATTAATGAAATGAGAAATATATCTAGCACATAAGTGTAAGAATCATAAACATGGTATCCAGATAAGTGCATAAAAATCATCAATATTTGCTTATACGAGGGCAAGTCAAAAATTATCTACACTTTTGACATAACTCTGCCTAAATTGTGCACACTGATCTCTGCCAGCACTTAATTTATTGTTATACCATTGTGGTCATGCTATGAAAGTTTGATCCTAATTCCTCCATTTGTCTTCCTTTTCTTGCAGATCGATCATGGCTGCTCCATTAGAAGTGTGCACCAAAGAGGAACAGCGAGCAGTGATCTGATTTCTATGGTCAGAGGGTGTCAAAGGGTCAGACATTCATCGCAGACTATCATTGCAATATGGGGGAAGTGCACTATCACGAAAAACTGTGTTCTTGTGGATCGAGAAGTTTAAAAGTTGTCGAACAAGTGTAACGCATGAAGAGGGAGCAGGACGGCCATCAACCTCCACTACAGAAGACAACATCCAGTAAGCTCGAGAGATGGTTCTGGCGAATAGGCGAATTACTGTAGATGAGGTAGTTGGGCCACTCAAGGATGCTTTGCGTAGTCACCGATTTGCCTCAGATTTAAACGTGCAAAATGAGGTGCAAAAATGGCTTCACGACCAACCAAAAAACTTTTATTTGCAAGGAATATGCAAGCTCGTTGACCATTGGGCCAAGTGCATTGAAAAGGAGGGAGATTACGTAGAAAAATGATGTGCATAGTGTAACCCTAGCTTCATGTCAATAAACTGTAGAATGAAAAGTGTAGATAATTTTTGACTTACCCTCGTAGATCAGAATAATGGGAAATTACACAAATAGGAGTGGAAATATTAGATATTGCCATGTCAACATCATACTACAATCCCCATAACTGTAATCCTTAATTCCTTTAGATAACAGTACATAATATCTGCACAAAAAACATAAAAAAATAAATTTTGTGTTATATAAACCTAAAATATGAAATAATGTGTTAGCTACACATTATAAAAATAGTTCAAAACAGCTCTTAGCAAGCACAAAAACTTTATTTTGGCAAAACGTTTTCGAACCAAGATCGGTTCCTCATCAGTGCCATTCACCGATGTTAATTTGTTCGTTTGATGTTAATTTGTTTGTTTATTCGAAAATTGGTGTTTTAAATTTGATAACCGCTGAGATATTAGAGTTTATATGTTGTTCTATGCTAAAAATTTTTGTTCGGGACTTTAAATTTTATAATATTGTTCGATTTTATAAATGTCAGTTAATGTTCATTCTTGTAAAGTGAATGGCACTGATGAGGAACCGATCTTGGTTCGAAAACGTTTTGTCAAAATAAAGTTTTTGTGCTTGATAAAGAGCTGTTTTGAACTATTTTTATAATGTGTAGCTAACACATTATTTCATATTTTAGGTTTATATAACACAAAATTTATTTTTTTATGTTTTTTGTGCAGATATTATGTACTGTTATCTAAAGGAATTAAGGATTACAGTTATGGGGATTGTAGTATGATGTTGACATGGCAATATCTAATATTTCCACTCCTATTTGTGTAATTTCCCATTATTCTGATCTACGAGGGTAAGTCTGTAAATATTTATTTTCATATTTTACATCATTGTTCATCATCTAAATTAATAACTTACCAGGAATTGCGTCTCATATCATCATCAAACCAACCGCCAAATCAAAATTAAAATTGCGAATCGAAAGCGGAAGTTGAGCGTTGCCTGGCCGCCAATTCTGGGTCGAGAATTGAGTGAATAGGCCGATTTGCAATTAAGCATTGCAACTTTATTGAATCAGTAAATTAGTTCCAGATAGCATTAATAAGCGAAGTTAATGAACCAATGAGAAATTTTTAACAAGTTTTCTATTTGTTTATTAGCAGAATACGACACCAAAAGATAACAAAAACAAATTTTTTTCACAAGTTTTATTTTAAATAAAGAAATCAGATAATAAACAAAAGAAAATAAATAATATCGGTAGTACAGCAATATAATAGGCAAATAAATTTGTAAAGATATCCTTATTTAAAAAAATTTAACAAAGAATGCTTTTATGTCGCTCAATCACATCCATTTTTTGCTGTAGCGTAATCACTTCTCTTTTTTTCGTTTCCTGTTTTATCATCAAAAGTGTTCTTCCTTTTATCCATTTCGATACTTTTTAAAAGAGAAAATTCTGTACTATACTGTATGTATACTATAGCAAAGCTAAATAATAGTACAGTAATGTTAAACAGTTAACGGCAAAAAACCCATCTTTCTGATGTTTCACCCCTTCAAAATCGTGTGACCGTTCTTGGACTGCTCCTAGTCCAGTTTTACTAACCAAAAATTAACGGTAGTTTGTTAATTGACATCATAAAGGAGCTTTGTTAGTAAGACTGATCTGTGTTTACAACTCGCACTAATCGAATCTTTTCTTGCGCTAACCGAATAACGGTATCAATTTTTTAAGTCGTGCTATTCGAAGTCGCGCTAATCGAGGCCTATCTGTATTTTTAGAATATTAAGCAAGTTGTATTTTGTGCATTATGAGCTACACATTATTTTAACATTTAATAAATAAAAGAAAATTTATACTGCATATTATTTTAGCAATATATGTTTATTATTTCGGAAAACATGATCACATTAAACAACTATTTTAACTAACTGCTATTATTAACCTGTTGACGTCCGTTCTGTTACAATTTCTGCCAGCCGCTACGGTCCGGCAATTTTTTGTAATTAAGCCTAATTCATAGTTACAAAAATTCATATATCTTTTTTTTTTTTATCGAAAAATTCTGAAATTTTTTTCATGTAGACAATTTTTGTGTGTGTCTGTAACTGTGTAATTATTTTTTTTGATATTTGTTAATTTGACGAAGTATTCGTTGCCTATGTTAGGTCAAAGGTTAACCCTTTTTTTCTGACTGTTTCGCCATCCAGTGAAATAGATATTATTTTTTGATAGCCGCATCTCTTCTGAACAAAATAAGGTATGATTTATGAAAATCTACCATTCTTAATGAAAAATTTGTTTATTTAACTAACATTATGCAAATTTTGTTAGCAAAATTTTTGCTTTATATTCGTTAAAAAAAACTCATTAATTTTTATAAGTAATTATTTATACTATAAATAATTACTTATAAAGTATTATGTAGTGTGTTTTTACTATGTTTTAATAGTTTTTTATTTCAATTTATTAAAATACACATCATTTTATCGAGAAACTTATAATACTCCTCCCATAATAACAGCTGTATTTTTAGTTGATTTTCCTTTATTGGTTAAGAAAAATCCAATAGGAAACAGATCTGATTTCAGTAGTCGTGACAGAAATTTCTCGGGTAACAATAGACGCGAGAGTGAAGCTAGTGTGCCATGGCCATTTGAAATGAATGATGTTTGTTTACATTCGTCAATTACTATCGAGTATTGGTCTCTTTATCCACCTTTTTATCCGATAAGCTAGTATTATCTAACTACCGTGTCTACAATCAAAATTCACGTAACGTCGTACTAGCTACGCTGTGTTCTACAATGGACAAAATTCACGTGACGTGGTCATCGTTAGTGGAGACATTGGTCGTAGTCACGTGTTTTAGTGAAAACATTGCAGTTTGCCTAAGTTTAAATAAAAGGATTATAACTAATTTGTCTAGTTTATTTACTACATTTAAGAAAAAAAGCAAAATATAATTTTATCATCATTTCTAATAGAATTAAGTAATTTCATTTTTCAAGTTACTATTTATTCTAATAATATAATTTATATAAGCTTTGAATTTTTCTGATATTTTTCAGTACGATAGGTTGACCAATGCGTTTGAAACATTATTAAACTGTGTTGTAAACGGAGAAAGTCTTGTAGTGTGGCTCCGATTGTCGAAAAATTATAGGAAATTATTCTATTTACTTTGTGGCAAGAAAAAAAATTTTTACAGTCTTAATATATACAATCAAGTTATTATACAAATTATCTGTATTCATATGACTTGGAATAATATTATTTTTATCATAAATGGCTATCTAAGATTTATATTCTCTTACTGTGAGCCTAATGATACATGATTAAGACAAGAAAAGCCTTATCTGTTATTGCCATCTTGGTTAAAAACATTTCCAGGAAGTGCTTATCTTTGAAGTACTTCTGAAAATTGTTTATGAAAATTTTGACAACAGTTCTGAGAATAGATAATGATATTATCAGTTTAATCTCAGGCCAGTAAAACTGTATATAAGCTGTAGCAGCCACAGCACAGTATCTCAGAAGCATTCCTCCACTTGTGAATTCAAAAGGCTGTATTAAAAATATTACCTTCTGAAAAGTAAGTATAAAATATCTTTTCTGATTGTTTTTACTTTTTAATATGTATTAATAAGTATTGAAATATTTTTAGATGCCTACTGAAAAACATCACCAATGTAGAATGGCTAATTGTAACTATAATTCTACCTCCCTGCATAGACATTGCAAAACAATATACGTAAATTCAGACATTTTATGTGAGATGTTTAAATTTCTGATAATGTATTTCCATTGTGCAGTGTCTATGCAGGTGGAAGAAAATTACATATTCTTCAAGAATGCTACCACTGGAGAAGAAATCATCAGAGTAAAAAAGCCAATGGATTCAAGTGAAGACGAAGAAGCAGCTACAAATGTTGAAAGAAAACCTGAACCAGACAATGTACGAGAGAACATTCAAAATATTATTGACATTCCACCTGTACATACTGATATATGTGAACCATCAACATCAACTACAATGTCTCCGATGAAGTCATTGACACGAAAAAAGAAGAATTATGATACCAAGTCGGTCCGAGGAAAGCTCCAGCAGGTAGGTCTGTATAACTGCATCTCTTGTGAGATAAAGGAAGTTGCCCAGTACAGACGGCACTTCCATCAATCTTGTGGAAAGGAATTAACTGCTAATACAACAACAGTTTAATTGCTGTAGATTATTACACTTCCTAGCCGGTGATGTCGGTTTTCTTCATTTTCCTGATATTTTTCAGTACGATATGTTGACCAATGCGTTTGAAACATTATAAAACTGTGGTGTAAACGGAGAAAGTCTTGTAGTGTGGCTCCGATTGTCGAAAAATCAAAGGTGTTCATTACATTATAAGGATTTTAAAATTTTCAATTTGAATCGTATTTATTGTTAAAAATATAAGAAACTGCTGTTTAACAGAAAAGAATAGAAAGTATGAATAAAATTATTGATCAAATCAGGCATTCCAATTTGTTATTTTCTGATGATGATTAAGTTAACTGGTGAGAAAATTTAGTGATATAATAAAGTAATTTTG
>AYEL01051212.1:0-17556 GCA_000484575.1 Olivierus martensii | reverse complement strand
TCTTACCGAGTAGGCTACGGCTACATCATGTAGTATTTTAAAAGGGCACGTATATAAGTCAGAATTGGTTTTGGTCAAACTTTACGAATTTTTTTCTGGCGTTTGCTTGAGTATTGCGTCGAATGGCTGGCCCAATGACCTTTATTAGTGGAGATCTGCACGCACAAATTTTTTCGTCAAAATCGATGAGTCACGACCCGTGGAGTCTCCTTGTTAGATAAGTCGATCCAAAAAAGATTTTAGCTTCAGTGCACAATTTTTTAATATTGGATATTTATATGAATCAACAAATTTCCAAAATGTTTTGTCCATATTCATAGCTTTCATAGCAACATCATTTGTAATTTCTTCTTTATATTGGAAAAAATCAAAGAGAGAATCGGCACCAGCAAATAAAGCATTTTTAAATAATTCGCCATTTAAATATGATTTCTTATTGTTTAAAAGAAAATGTGCAATTTTGAACGAGGCCATAATAACATTTTTTGATTTATTCTCTACTTTCTTAAACAATGATTTCTGACTCACTAATGCCTTTTTTAAGTATTTATTTTTCTTTCCTTATGACACTATTGGCATATATTTTTGATGAAAGTTCTTATGTTCTAATTTATAATGTCGTTCAATATTATATATTTTTGTTGGTATATTGCGATTGCACAGAAGACATATGGCATTTCCCTTTATTTCCACAAAACAATATTCTTCTTCCCCTTCGTTTTGGAAGTTGTAAAAATGTGACCGTTTACTTGCTTCTGCTTCAGACATGTTAAGTAGAGTTCTTTTTTTCGTTATAAATAAGTATTTTTATCAAAAATAACTTTAATAAATTTGTGAATTATTGGAAACAACTATTCAACAGATAATGCACACAATTCAGTTGTTAATGTCAATTTACAAGCATAATATACCATTTCGTCGTTGTCATACTGAATTATTGGAAACAACTATTCAACAGATAATACACACAATTCAGTTGTTAATGTCAATTTACAAGCATAATATACCGTTTCGTCGTTGTCATATGTACATATTTCAGCACGAATGTGAATGATGCAAACCGAGTCTGCATGAGCCTTTTCCCACACAGTCTCGGAGCTTGTCAACTGCTGTCGGTAGATCAAAGGTTTTTTTGCTAAGTCTGGACATGTTAAAACCATTTAGACTACATTTTTTAGTTATTATTTATTTTTTATAATTTTGTAAGTTACAATTCTTGTTCAGTAGATAGAAACGCTATTTTAGTAGATTTGCAGTAAACTCAAACTAATAAAACAGATGGAAATAAAATGATTATTACTTATTTTAAAATTATTTTCATATGAATAAAAAAAGCTAAAAAATGATATTTTTAAATTAATTTTCTAGAAATCTTGCCGTGGGCGCATAACAGACCAACTGCATGTGCGGGGTTGGCCACCACTGGTTTATACCAATAACTGAACAAGCCGTAGCACCATCTATGTGAGAATCCAATTACAGTTGGCTATGAACAATTATCTGGCCTTTGTAAAACCCTCCCCTGTCCTTGTATTTGTCAAAGACTAATCAGAAACATCATACAGAATAAAGATATAATAAAAACAACAATTATTGGACGAGAAATTTGCCTGATTTTTACAATTCAATATAATGTGAAGAAATTAGAATAAATATAAATTTTCTTCAAAAATGTAACAAATTAAGAATAAAAAATAGCAACAGAGGGGATAGAGAATATATAAATATTATTTCATTTTACCTAATAATAATAATTTTTTATAGATTTGCAGTAAACTCAAACTAATAAAACAGATGGAAATAAAATGATTATTACTTATTTTAAAATTATTTTCATATGAATAAAAAAAGCTAAAAAATGATATTTTTAAATTAATTTTCTAGAAATCTTGCCGTGGGCGCATAACAGACCAACTGCATGTGCGGGGTTGGCCACCACTGGTTTATACCAATAACTGAAAAAGCCGTAATTTGGCTATGAACAATTATCTGGCCTTTGTAAAACCCTCCCCTGTCCTTGTATTTGTCAAAGACTAATCAGAAACATCATACAGAATAAAGATATAATAAAAACATTAATTATTGGACGAGAAATTTGCCTGATTTTTACAATTCAATATAATGTGAAGAAATTAGAATAAATATAAATTTTCTTCAAAAATGTAACAAATTAAGAATAAAAAATAGCAACAGAGGGGATAGAGAATATATAAATATTATTTCATTTTACCTAATAATAATAATTTTTTATTTGAAAAACAAAGTATACAGAATTAAATTAATTTAGAGGGCCAAATTTGCCAAAACTGAAAGTTTTTTTACACAATCAAAAACTATATGATAAAAGGACCAAATCCTGCAAATTTATAATAAAATTTTACTGTTAGCTATGCTAGTCATATTTCAGATTCCTCATTGCCAAAATGTTAAAATTCTCTTATCAATGGATTGCAGACAAAATAATGAATTCTAATTTATGAAGACAATGACAAGTTTTTTGATAAAAATATATAAACAGTAAATAGTACTTGTCAATAAAGATGTATGTGAAGAAATTTGAGTTTGAGTGTATTAAGATAGATTATAATCCTAATGAAATTAGGTTTAGCAGTCTTGTTAAAATTTTTAACATTATAAGGAATCATCCTTAACATAAAAATAAACTCTCTACAGTTTTGCAATATATGACTGATTTTTTGTGATATTCTTGAAATGATTATCAATTGACCACTATCAAGTATATTTGTAGGGTAAGTGGAGGTTATTAGTTTAAAGTTTATTTGGCAAAATTTGAGATTGCTACTTTGTTAGTATTGTTGTTTAGATTAATTTTATTTTTAATTGATTTATGAATGAACTTGTTAACTTTTGTTTTAATAAAGTATTTGCTTATAATTTATAGTTTCATTTAATTAATTTGGAAATAAGTATTTGTCTTTGTTTATTAATAATCTGGTTATGAACTGTTATTGAATTATCATACCTTCATTTAGTATTATAAATAATTTTACAAGATTATTTATATCTAATGTTTCTGTTTCAGGTTATATCATCATAACATTTTATCATCAACATAAAGAAGAAAAAACAAAATGGCTGACAAAAATTAAGCATGAAGCTTGTTTACATTCGGTAAGAAATAGTTAAAATAATTTGAATATGATAAGTTTTGTAAACAGCATTTTTGACTTTTATACACTTAACTACACTACTATCAAAAAAATGTACTACATTGATAAATTGCAGAGTTAGGACACTGATCTGAGCTTCTGGCAATTGGTGTGGGCAGCATTTTTGTTTCTTTCTATTTCAAAGACATTTTCTTTCCACATTTTGATTTTGGCTTTAATTTTTTATCTTTTAACCTTCTACAGGCATATCTTGTTATTGTGGCAGTTATGTTCCAGACTACTGTAAAATGAACACAGCCTGTTTTCATTTGGTAATGCATATAAAAGCCTAAAAACAGATTTAAATTATTATTCATTAAGTATTCAGTAGTTCTAGGTCTAAAAATCTATGCCAGATGGTTATATTTTAAAGCATTTGTGTATCACCTTGGAAGATCCAGGTTCGATTTAAGTCTCAAACCTTCAGTTTTTCCAGATTGTTCCAACCCAGGCCATATATATGATAATTTATGGTTTATATACCTATTCTAAGTATTATTTTGCAGATGATTTTCATTTTGAGATATAAATTAAAAACTTGGAATATAATCAAGAAGCACTATAAAGCGATATGTGCCTGTACAGCTAATCTTCAACTTATGACTGTCTTGACATATGATGGTGATGTAATCAGCAAATTCAGTGATTGGTCAATTCAATAGATATAATTCTTATACCCAGTGGTCTGATATATGGAAAATGTTCTTTTTTTTTGTGTCTGACTCTTGTAGTTTTGTGTTCTTTATGCTTATTAAAATGCTATATAGTGTTCTAGTAAAATTTAGTTGTGAAAAATCCATAAATTTTGGGCATTTCTGATTTCCAATCAAATCTGACCTATGATGGCAGTTTTAACGTATTAAATGAAATTTATGAACCTATTTTAACCATAGATATATAAAATTTAAGGTCATAAGTGACGTTTTTTACAAAAATGTAAATTGCGTAATGGATTTTTCATTAGTGTTTTATGGAAATTTAATAAAAATTAAAAGACACATCTTAACATCCTGTCATAAGTTAAGGACATCTTCACAAAAGGAAGTAAAAACTATAAAATTGCAGAAAGCATTTTTGGTTTTCTTATTAACCCTCTTCAGTCTCTATAGATATGCAGACTGAAAATGGTTAATAAAAAAAACCGAAAGTACTTTCTGCAATTTTATAATTTTTACTTCTTTTTATCTGTCTCAGTGCTATCTTATTATTTATGATTTATTAAGACACTGGTTTTTAATCTTTAATAGAATTCCATTAGAAGCTGAAGACGATCAAATATGGATCAAAAACGTTACTACTTAATGCTTTAAGCTATGTTTGGTTTTAGAATAAATTTAGTTACTGTATTTAGTGCTTGTGTAAATGATATTTCTTAAACATATATGATTTTCGTTTGAGATATGTAATATGTCACGATTGTAATGATTCATATAAAACAGATTTAATTTATTTATAAATTCAATTTAATTTCTCTTTAAAATAAAAGATCTAATGAAAAAGTATAATGTAAAACTGTGCACAGATTGATGCTGAACATATTCTAAATCATAATCCATATTTACAATCTTCAGTTCTGCAGACAAGTTCCTTAACCACTAGTGGTGGTGTAGTGGTTAATAATCCATATTATTTATTTTAGCTAAGTAATTTTGTAAAATCTGTAGGAATAATCTAGGTAAATTATCTGTTGCCCCCTTAATTTAACATTTGGTGCCATCTAGGGATACTTAATCTCATGAAATAAAAGAAAAATTGGTGCCCCCTAGAACTTTTTAAAAGAATCGAATAAAAAAAAAACTGTGACATAGAGACATGCCCATACTGATACTGAATAATAATCTATATCATAATCCTAATAATTTTTTCAGATTTTAAATACTTACATAAATACATACATACATACATAATCTTTATTTTATAATTTATATAGAATTACAGTTACTTTTATAATTAGTTTTATGTCTGTATAATCTTCCCCCTATAGAATGACTGTATATGAAAAAATAAGCTCTAATTCAAAGTTGAAAAATAAAAATTTATTAAAGAAATACTTTAAACTTCATAAAGTCATCATCAGCTTTTTTAAACAATTAGAATACAACGTTTTTGGAATACAAGATGTAATATTAAAGAAATACTTTTGACTTCATAAAGTCATCATCAGCTTTTTTAAACAATTAGAATAGAATACAACATTTTTGGAATACAAAATGTAGAATGTTATTTAAATTTAAATTACTTATAACAAACGAATTAAGGAATTATTAAGGTTACATATATGTTAAAAATTAATATTAA
This sequence comes from Olivierus martensii, assembly GCA_000484575.1. Classification (NCBI taxonomy): domain Eukaryota; kingdom Metazoa; phylum Arthropoda; class Arachnida; order Scorpiones; family Buthidae; genus Olivierus; species Olivierus martensii. Next base: position 12,088 of record AYEL01051212.1, on the reverse strand, counting down.
ACAAGTTAGAGAAACAATAGGCCCAATTAAATGAATTACAAATTAAAATGAATAAAAAATATAAAATAAACGAAATTATATGGGGCAGTTATATATAGGCAAATTTACAAAACAAAATTATATGGGGGTTATATAAAATAGCGAAAGCCATCGTCATCAAGCAGTATAATGATAAGACATGTTATAAATGATAACCGACTCATTATCATACCCCCTCGGGCTTATATAACTCCCCCATATAATTTTACAAGATGTGGTGGTCCATGTTTTCATTTGCTTAGGCATAGACACTTGTATTACATATTTGTATAATATCATTGATGAGTGACAAATGAATGATGACTAATTTTTATTTTATGTAAATGTTTCATTACATAAGAAAATAAATAGAAAAACAGATAAATAATATGCTTTATGATTCATAATTATAATAAATACTTTGTAAAAATATAATAAAACATTTAGCTTGACAAAAAATTACTCTAAATTATTGTGATGTGATATCATCAAAATATTTTATATTATTTAATCAATAAAATCATTGTTTTTTGATGCTAATTCATAAAATCATGTTTTTTTTTTTAATAGGTTCGAGAAAGAATATATAATAGATTATTCAATAATATAAAGAAAACTAATCCATCTTTATCCCATTTTTTGCAAGATAATATTTTTCTTACTTGTTCCTTGGAATTTCCAAATGGAGTGTGTCTTCAAGAATATAATGAAGGTATTAAATTTTTTAAAAGTTGTTTAGAAACATATAACTAATAATTATATGTAGTATTTTATTTTATAATATATATATATAGTGCATATTTGTTAGCTGCTATGTGATCATCGATTTGATCCTTGTCTGTTTTTTTTTTCTTTCTGTGATGGTAATATGTAGTCAAATATAATTTTATTAATGCATATTCAAAGAATTCTTGTCTTGATAATAGGATGTTAATAACATGTATTTATATTCACATAGGTGCATATATATTTAAAACAAAAAAGACCAGAAATGCCAAAAACTTTTGACTTTTTTGGGTTATTTCATCTAGTTTGTTCAAGTTATGTAATTTTTTTACAATATCTTTCCAAATTTTATTTAAATAATTGTATTTACTCCTTTTTGCACATTCAGCATCAAATTTTAAATCATTAAAATTTCTTTTTCTGTTGCATCTGAAAAGATAAAAATATAAGAAATTTCTAAAATTTTGTAGTGATCCACATTGCAATTTTCACAGTTATTGATATAGCAGATAATTTTTTTTATTAATTTTTTAAATTTGATATCCTACAGAAGGAAATGTAAAAAATTTGATACTTTGATAACAAATAAGCTACATTATTGTTATTCATCAACACTTACAATAGTGTTATAAAAGTTCAACAACACTTATATATAAGTCAATAAATCTATTTATATGATTAAGACTGTTAATTAGCCCATAACAATTTTTGAAATCAATCTGTGATTGTTATTGTTGAATTGCTGTTTTATAGCCTGATTTGTGAGGAGAGTAAAATTTTAAAATGGTTTCAAAATTGGACTAATTGCTTAAATCAACTAACTATTATTTCATCTGTAAGAAGAAGCAGAAACTGACACTCTTTGTAATGGCAAGAGATGTTAGTTCACAAATTAACAACTAAAAATTATTTTAAATTATTGTTTGTAATGAAAACATAATAGAAGAATCTGTGATGGATCATTAATGAATAGAAATTTGCCTCCAATTTCCAACATTGAAAATAAAGAGTTCTCATTTATGGACTCATATGACAAACAGGACATTAGAGATGGTGTGAAATTTTGCAGCTAAATTTTGAAATTTTTGAATATTATTAAAGGAATTTCAAAGAAAGCAACAAGTTTAGGTGAAAAACTTGCTGCTACCTTATTGAAACTTTAAAGGAATGGAACTTTGTTGAAGAGAACAAATTTTTCCTGTTAGAAGAGAACATTCTGAAGGAAGATGATGAAGTTACAAATATTTCAGATTCATCCTACCAGAAAATCACTTCCTAGTAGTAGCATTTCATAATCAATTATATCTGATAGAGATTATAACTCAGAATGTAAAAAGTTGAAAATAGATTATATACTGCTCAATACAAAGATAAAAGTCCTAAAATTGGTAAGAGAATATCTAAAATAGAATCTATAAATAATCCAAAAATATGGGGTGATGCAGTTCATTCTAAAACCCATTTAGCAAAATGGCGAGAACACACTAAAAGCTGGCAGTGCAAAAGAAAAATATGATATGATTAGCAAGTGGATTTTGATTGCTTCCATGAAGCCCAAAAGCAGAAGCAACCTGTAATAATGAGAATATTACAGCAGTGAACCTTGCAAGCTGCTATACAATATAAAGGACTAGGTTTTTTTACTTCACAGCATTGCATGGATTAATAAATTCAAAACTATTCATTTCATTCATTAGAAATTTTCTTTGATAAATGAAGTGAAAAACATACAATGAAGAATGAACAAAGTTACAAGATATATAAAATCAAAAAATGCATTAGACTTAGACAATATTAAAGGAAGCATAGATGTTCCAGAAGCAAATTGCAAATTCATCCTGATTTGTAATAAGTACAAACCAAACTGGATATGAATACTGCATAGATATATGAAAAACTTTATCCAACAAAAGTGAAAACCAATAGAAATCTTCTTTGATGATTTTAATAAAGTCATTCATAGTTACACAGCACAATATTCTATTATTGTTTCTGGCAAAAAATTCTTCTAAAGATTTTTCTTTGCATGTAAGAACTACAAGGAATTTTTGGAATTTTCATGTTGTCAGAAATATTGATAATATAATACAAATCTATGGAAACATAATTGTCACAGCATCAGTCTGGAAAACTCACAAATTATCATTTTAGCAGTTTTACAAAAGAAATACTGCAGAACTATTGTCAAAAGAAGGAATTTCTGCTCATTCTAGTTCATGGAGATTGGACAGATCTTGTGCATTTCAACAGTATTTTCACAAGTGACAATGGGAATTGCAGCTCATTGGTTGAAATTATCTCCCTTCATTACATTCCATATTATCAAACACGTGATGTATATACTTCTTCCAACAAGTTAAAAATTTTATTAAATATACAAAATTCAGTTGAAGTTTTATAGAATAATTGGCAATTATCTATGAGATGATGCTACAAAAATCCATTCACTCATTCATCACCAATTAGCTTCTCTAGTTTTCAAAGATATTGTAAGGTCACACCCATTTTGCGATTATTTTATTATCTTACTTTTTATTATTAGTCTATAATTAATACTTATTTTTTATACTAATTATATTTAAATATATTTTATGTTATTATTTACAAAATATTATGATTTCTGAATAATTGTGCTGTAACGATAAGTAACGATGTCTAGTTTCCTTTTCAATTTAAAACGAATGTGTTCTGCGAAAAACAACAAGACAATATCATTTAAATTTAAAGAAATAATAGTAATAATAATAAAAGAGTGCAGAAATTAATAAGTTGACAAATTCAGATAATTATTAGAAACAAACGGGAATGTTATTAAAAGAATTTAAAAAATTTAGACGAAGTGAAATCGGAGATTGGTGCGATCATATAGGTTAAAGTAAACTCATAAAACAACTCAGAGAGGGAGAGAAGAAAAAAAAACTTATCGCCTTATAGGTCGAAGAACTATAAGGCGATAAGTTTTCTATAAAGAAAGATTATAAAAAAATCTATAAATTCATGAGAAAGAAGTTAACAAGCAATCTTGACAGTCGTTCTTCAGCATTCCTGGAGAGGAGAGAAATCGAATTCCTCCAGTTGGATAACTGGGTTCGATTTGAACCTCTCCGGGAATGTAGTTGGATTGGTGGACTTCATAGGCATTAAAAAGGTAAAAAGAAAAAACTTCAAGATATGTTAGTCAGTCAGTCAGTCGTCAGTTGGTCAGTCTCTTGCAGTCTCCTTCGTCCTGTGTTGTCTTCCGTGCATCCATCTGTAGTATCTAGTCTCTCTTCATATCTTGTCGTATAAACTGTACCAGTTACAATTTACTGCATTATCCTTTTTAAGAAGAATATTGTAAAATAAAGAAGAAAGAAGAATTAGAAGAATATACTCACTCTCTTTTTCTCTCTCTCTGGTTATGTTAAGTGTATACGCGAGTAATTAATTGGACTTAAAATTTGGACTAACAATTAGATTCTAATAGTTTCGATCTTTTTTTATCTGTATTTGTTAATTTTTTTTTTTATATAATTTTATAATGGATTGTTCATCAGATTCCTTCATAATTAATGTATAATTATATGTCATTTAATGTGTTTTCTATTTAAATGTTTTAGTAAATTTATGTACTCTTTTTTTTTGTTAAATATATGTTTTATTATTTAATTATATAAGTGTGGTTATTCTCTAACCTTCCAACACCTTTGGATTCTGAGTACTTTACTCACGTGTCTTTAAATAAATAAAATATTAATTTATAATTTGGCCATCTGACACGTAACCGATCGTGATCCCCACAATATGAAAAAATACATTTAGTTTGCATTAAAATTAATTCCAGAAAGAATTATTTTTACCAATGTAAACCAAGTTTGTTTTCCATCCTAACATGAAATACATCAATTGAAATGTGCTCTCATAGCATGTACTTTCATAAGATATATAGCATGTAGTAAACAGTTATGTTTCACATGCTTTTATGATAAATATCACCTAAATATTATATTAATCCATTGTAATAAATATAAAATGTATTTTTAAATAAGTTGCATATATATGCTTATGAATATATAAATACTAGCAAGTATGCCCGTCAAAAATGACGGGTAAAATAAAAAAAATTAACTGATGCAATTCTTTTTTAATATTGATATAGATAATATACTCTTTAATATCGGATTGAAAATGTTTAAGAAATTAAGAAAAAGAATACAGTTTCAAAGTATTTTAATAACTATTAAATATATCAAATGTTTCATAATAATAATTGGAAACATTAGACAATAAATCTGTAAAAATAATTTATTAAAATGTATAGACAAAAATTTTGGATGTTAATCCAAAAATTTACGATATGCAATGTTTTTTGTATATATTTCATTTTTCAGTAAACAACCGTTTGCTATTTTCAGGTTTAGTTCTTAAAAAAGTCACATATAATTGGCCATGAGTAAAAACATCTTTTAAATGTACTCCAATACATTGAAAAGTTTGGCCTTGGTTCTCTTCGTAGCACGATATCATTGCTGTCTTTCGTGACTTTTCCGATGTAACTTTTCTTCTTGAGATTCCATTTTAAACTAATAGGGAAAAAAACAATATCAGCACAAAAGTCAAAGTGTATTTATAAGAAACTAAAATAAACATGCTGCTAACAATTACCTTTGGGTAGAATTTTACATTACCACCATTTTAATAAAAATTGCATCGATCGAAAGTTCACGATTAGTATAGAAAACTTTACCAAAGAACCATACTGCTATCGGTAATAATTAGGTGGCAGAAATTCTCAACAATAATCCAGCTAAACTGCTAAAGTGATCCAGTGCAGCACACCTACATAAGATTCTTGGATTATTGTCAAGAATTTCTGCGACGTGGTGTCACTATCCATTGAATTTATATAAATGCAGTTATAGCAGTTCAAAGTTTTTACCTTTCGTGACATCACACTTCTGGCCATAGCGGCTGCTCTCCCAAGCGCGTTTCGTTGCAATGACCTTCGCATTGTGTCACCAAGATCGCTGCATCGCAAGGATGGCATGCAGTCAGTGATTTCGCGCATGCATAGAATGTCTTCAACATCAGTCTTGATGGTAAGATATCGGTCACGTGATCCAGCATTTCCGTCGTCACATCTCAAATCCAATAGCGATTCATTTAAAAAAAAAAGAATATTTGGCAAGAATCGATAAAACATGCCTATCTTGATCGCCTCCAGTCGCATTGGTGGCCGAGATAGTTTTAGAGTGAATCTTTAACATAATTAAATAGTCGATTTCGTATTTTATACATCAGTCGGTTGGCGGTGAATCTTCAATTCTCTAATGTATAGTTTTTTTGGAATGAATCTTTAACACAATAGAATTGTTGATTCGCAATTTTAAATATCAGTCGGTAGGAAGGCAAATCTTCAATTTCAATACTTTAATTTCACATTTTGGAAAAACCAATAGAAATAAAAATATACTTTAGAGAATTAAATTTGCAGCTCACCGACTGGTGTATAAATTACGAATTGACAATTCCATTCTAATGATGCTAATGAAGTTATAACATTCATTATTGTTTTCTTCATCACCATGTTAGCCGCCATCTTATCTCCACACACAGCAAGTTGTTCCAGAAACAAACTGATGTTGAGTAATTTCTGACGTCAAAAGAGATTAATCACTGATTACTTGCTGTTGAGGTTTGGAACTCACCCTATCTCAGCCGCGACGTGACTGAACGCGATGAAGGTAGGCACATTTTATCGACTCTTACCTATTTTTGAAACTTCCATTATGATCAAAAAACTCCCGAAATCACTGACAGCATGTCATCCTTGCGATGCAACGATCTTGGCTACACGATGTGAAGGTCATTGCTATTGAAATGCACTTGGGAGATGCCATCGCCGGAAGTGACATCACGAAAGGTAAAAAACTTTTGAACCGTTATAACTACTTAACTATTACCGATAAAGATATGATTCTTTGGTAAAGTTTTCTATACTAATCGTGAACTTTCGACCAGTGCTATTTTTATTAAGATGGCGGTAATGTAAAATCACCGAAACAAATTAACATTTGTATATTAGGTATAATTAACACGTGGCTTCACCGATTTTGAAATAATTCCAAATTCATTAAACATTAAATCACTATTTTATATTTAATTGGAAAATTTTGATCCAGCTATTATATAACTTCTGAAATCATCATCATATAGTATAATTATACTGTATATGTTATCTCTAGCACAATCCACATAGTATCAGCCTAATTATCAAGTCCTCGAAATTTATATTTTAATGTAAGAATTATACTTTCATCAAAATTGATGCAAAAAAATGTATTGGCTGGTCTAATGTGATTGAAACAGATTATACATTGTATTTATAATTGCCTATGACCATGTGGAATCAATCTACTCATTAAACCTAACAAAATCTAACTTATACTAACTTATTTAATATATTAATAAATAGAAATATCGGATTAAATATTAAAAGATATAATAAATATCGAATTAAATTAAGGACTATGTGCATTTAATAAAACTATAACATAACATACCTTTGAATATATACTTCAAATTTCAGTGCGATAGCATAGGACCCAACATTCCCCATTACTTTCAAACGTAGTGATCATATAGTCCAATGAGAATGCTCAGATACCTAATGACTGATTTTTCAAATCCAATAGCATCGCCAGTAAGGCGTATCACATGACAACCAAGTTGCCAACACGTGTCATACTCACAGATCAATTAGGTATAATCCATGATCAGATATAATTGCAACTCTGTTAGTAAACCACGCCCACATGCTTTTCCATATTACCAATTATCAAATTCTTTGATAAATAACTCTCGTACAGTCTTCGGGATTATATTTAATTATATTTTATAATTTTTTTGTATCTGCGCGTTAGTACCCGGGATTCCCGGGAACCAACTATAATTCCGGGTTTTTTTGTATCTGCGCGTTAGTACCCGGGATTCCCGGGTACCAACTATAATTCCGGGGAATACAAAAAGTGTGAAAATCTTACCATTTCCCGGGAAAGAAACACTAATTGCAATAGAGAATTTATTACCATTTTTGATTTAAAAACAATAACTAGAGGGAAAGAAACACTAATTGCAATAGAGAATTTATTACCATTTTTGATTTAAAAACAATAATTAGATTATTATGTTTTTATTTTATTAATGCTAAAATCGATTATAATTTGAAAATTTATATTTTATTTCTTTAATTTTTTGATATTTTAGTTTTAAAAAATCTATTCATTTTAGTTTTGAAAAGAACTGTTAAAATAGTCCTAAAAGGACTTTATTATGGCACCGCCAAGCAAAGAAAGGTGCATCTCTAACAGGTGTTGACAATTTAACATGCATGTTTACCATTTCCAGATCATCTGTTTTGCTTGTTTTGAAAGTTTTTAGTATCACCTTCGAAATGTGAGATATTACGAAAAAAATTTGTTGCCACATGTATCGCCGAGTGGGCTATTCAAGCAATATGAAGAAAAAGATTCCGACAGAGGGCGTTTGTGCGCTCATGAAGGTCTGAAATAAGTCGGAAACCCTTATTCTTGAGTATGGCTCTGTGTCGAACTGTGATGACGAAAGACTTGTCATTCCTGTGGTTCGACTACTACAACCAAGTACTCGAGTTGGCCTTTAATCTGTACAATACTGCTCTTTGCTGCTTCAATAGCGTTCCACAGTGTACACAGATGCCCTCTGTCGGTTTCTTCTATTTATTGCTTGAATAACCCAATCAGCGGTACATGTGGCAGCATTTTTTGTGATATCTCATAATTCATAGGTGATACTAAAAAACTTTCAAAACAAAAGTTGTTTGTTTTTTATAGTTCTATCGAATTATGCATACGTTTTCATTAGAGATCCCCTACTTCCAGTGGGCGCACAAAATTTTTATCGTGACTATCCGATAATCCAGATATACTTTGATCATCAAAATTTATCTCCCTATTTTCTATCTCATCGCGTTTCAGAAAAAAAGGGTAGTATATATATATATATATATAGTCAATTTCAAAATTACTAGTCCAATACGTATAACCATTAAAGTCTTTTATTGTAAAAGCCAAAAATATTAGAATAAAAATCTGAAAAATTATTTTTAATTACTCTGCTATTTCGTTATTCCCAAAAATTTCCTAATTATCCAATTTTTAAATATATTTCGCTCTGAAATTTCTAAATCGAATTTTAATATTTCACTAAATTCTTAGCTAGACCCTGCCCTTGATACTCTGTGTTATTAAACTGTAATCAATCTAATTTATAGGATCCTAAGTTTTGTTTTCTCAGGAATAATGGCTTCTACACATAAAAACGATCCCCATACACAGTTTTTTATTATTATAATTATATAAGGTCCAAAAGTAATCTCTCAAGTAAAATCCAAAAAGAAATGTATTTTATATTATATTTGTTCAAAACGTGTCTCAGCTTGTCTAAACATGAATATTTAAAGCTTTATAAATACAACTGAGCTTTCTCAAAATTGGAAGAGGGTTATTGATTCAAAGGGATCTTTTATATCCTTTCATAACTTAGCGCAAAAAATGATATTACTTTTGGGATGAGCTGAAACATGTAATTTCTGATTGATTATTCTTAAACGCTCTAAATATTAAAACGAATAACTCACTTCATAAAAATATCAAAAGCATCTGCATTGACTTCGGGTAAAAGAACTTCAGATTCTTTCGTTGCGTTAGGACCATAAAACATATTTTGAAATACCTCGCTGAAGATGGATAAAAGTAAACTGTGTGTCTGGAATGATACTTTATCTTTCCCGACAATTATTGTAATGTCGGACATTTCTTTAGAATCTAAAAGATATTTTATCTTTTCTTTTAGTGAAGACGTCCGTGATTGCCAAGACATCTATAAAGATATAAAAAAAAATTATATTAGGTTAAATTTTAAACTGAAGGTATTTTAATGTAATAAAATGATTTGGATAATAGAACATAGTTTAATAAATTAAGTAGAACTATTGGAAATGCAATATAGAATATTTTGAGAACATGAAATATGTAATAAATTAAAATAATAATTTTAATATATATTAATAATAATTGTTTTTATACAATAAAAGTATCCACATCTTATTTTTACAATTTAAGCATTAAATTATTACAGCTTCGTCTATTTAATTGCAAACCACCAAAAATCAATTTCAGGTTCCTTTAATCACATGATTCTTGGAACTAGACCTATAGAGAATTCTAAGAAGTAGACCAGGAAATCAGCTTCTTTGAACTACAGCCGGCTAGACATGCTGGCCAGACTATATTCCAGGAATATTCCAATTGAGAGTAATAATAATTGTACAACCTGTTTGACATAAAAAACATTCTGATGATATGAAAAAACCTACCGGTTCTACAAGCTGCAGCAATGGTACACGGGTATTATTATTAAATAATGATCATAGTTATCATTCAGGTTGATCGGATATCTTGATTATTCCAAAACAGCGGACATTACTGGATGGCCACATGGAAAGGCTTTGATTTTCCATGTGCCTCATATTTGATAAGTTCCGTATCTCTCGGAAACTTACCTGAAAATATTAGACTAACTGCAGTAAAGCCATAATGAAGTAGCAGCGCATTTCACCATAACGAATAAGGAACAGTTTTTTTTTATTCTTTTTCGTTCATACTTTTTTCTGTTTTTATTAACAATATAGATTAAAAAACTTTACTTGAACATCTTGAGGTAAACATGTATTCAGAAATTTTTAACTTATAGACCAGTTTCTAAAATAAATAAAACATTGATATCCGGGTATTGCTTTGCCGGAAGGATGGGCTAACATTCTTCCTTTTTTAAAGCGAGTGTAACGGTTTCTGCAGTTTTGAATCGACAATTTTAAATCGAATTAAATCAATAGCGTGGATATATTTGAATATGACTAGTGCAAATTTTAATAATTTGAACATCGAAGAATAAAGAAAAGTTGACAGTTTGTGGAGAACATTATCCAATTCCATATGATGAACGAAATCGTTCATTATTTTCGAGTGAAATGAAAGATAGGCCTAAATGTCAATGGCCAGATGTACTCGTATGACTGTGTAAGTTTTCAATTTATTAATACACTCAATCCTTGATTTTTAAAGTTGTTTCGGACAAATTTTATTTATGTGCTGCTAATTGTTCGTGCATAGAATAAAAATTTACCAGATTGAATACAAATACTTCGAAATATTAATGTTGCTAACTTTCACTATTATAATAGTGGTACCTTGGTTAACGACGACCTCGGATAACGACGGTAATGGTTAACGACGAGTTTTTTGAAAGAAAAAATGTCTTGGTTAACAACTCCCGATTATGTGAACTTCCGACAAATAGAGCTCTATAAAACAGCTTGTCATCGCATCACGTGATTAATTAGCTCAGTTAATCGTTTTATTTCGTCATCGTATCACGTGATTCGTTAGCTCATTTGTTAATCGTTATTTTTTTATATCGCATCACATGATTTGTTAGCTCAGTTGTTAATCGTTATTTTTTTTATCGCGATCAATTCAATTCCGACAATATCATTATTAAAATTAATAAAATTATAACCATATAAAAATAAACAGTAAAACCTGTTAAGTTGGACACCTCTCTATGATGAACGACTTTTCCTGGAACCGGACAAAAGCCTATATTTTACTATATGTCCAAACCTCTATATCCTGGACACCTCTCTATCTTGTATCTTGAATAACTGTTTCTAATAAGATGGACACTTTTTGATAATTGATCGAAATAAAATCTTAAATTTTATTTAGGTTTAGATTATCCAAAGTAATTTGTGAAAGAAAAACTTATAATATTGATTAATCATGCCTTGAGATAGTTACTGATAACTTATAAATCCATAATTTACTTATTACTGTAAATACAAACACTGAGCATTGAGAAAAATCTAACCAAAACTAGCCAAATTATAGCCAGAATATTTTATTGCAATAAAATTAAAAATATTTGGGCTATAAATAGCTAGTTTTGGTATTTATAGACCTTGGTTTATATTTTATATTTTTTATTTGAGAATTGTGTTCTGTTCTTCTATTGCTGTGATTAAGTTTTCATTAGAGATCTTAAAAAGCAGTAAAAGAAAATCAAATAAACTGACATTAGACCAAAACAAGCAAATTACTGATCATTTACAATTCTGGATGTAGTGAGATGGATTTATGTTGCATGACAAGAAGTTTCACAATTCACTTTTATCGTGCTTTTAAAACACAGCTTTTTTAAAACATTTCTATTCAGAAATGTTTTAAAAAAGCTGTGTTCCCTTACAGATTCAGGAAGGAATGCAAGA
>AYEL01051211.1:0-81101 GCA_000484575.1 Olivierus martensii | reverse complement strand
TAATATGTTTAGGATTCTTAACACCACCTTCATTAACACTTTTAACTTTTTTGGGGAGCCATAATAAGGGATAAATTTAATTAAATAAAGAAAAACTAAAATATCAATACTTGTTATTGGGACTACTGTATCCACGTGAGCTGGGCGAACTGAGTTGCTACTGGGGCGAGGCTGTGCGCTGAGAGTCACGTGCGCTCCGTGCGTGTGTGTTCGTGAACCGAAGCATCGTTCGTGAAGCGTAGCAAAATTTGTTCGAAATGGTGTTCGTAGACCGAGTTGTTCGTGGACCGAGACGTTCGTGATCCGAGGTATCACTGTACATCTAAAATCGTTTAAAATATCCCATTATCTATAAGTTTTGCAGAAAATCATAAAAAAAAACGTGATTCCGAGCCCCAAATTAGGAAACCCATAACTTGAGAATGGGGCTTCTGCCTCACATGGGACCTTCACCAATGAACTCAGGAGTGTTTAATTAGGGGAGAAGATAAAGGCGAGGTCGAAATTTCGCTGGGATTTTTTCTCCTATCGTCCTTGTGGAAGGAAGTTTGTAGTCATATTGAAGCAGTTTTATTACGATTTTCTTTTACTCTAAATCGGTAGAATTTAGTTTCAGAAAGATTAGTCCCAGATCTCATATTGCAACCATATGCTGAACATATTCGCAGCATTTTTTAAATTTTATAGACTATTTACTTCACCAAATCGACACACAACATACACAATATAAGCAAGCCGGATGAATCTTAGCCCCTCATTCTAGAGCGCATGCTCAACCGGATGTTCGTTGGAAACTGGTCTATAGAAATACAGGAATCCCTTGATTAGTGCGATTAATAAATCCTCGCAACACACCGCATATATCAAAACCGCACTAATCAAACTGGTTAATAAATCCTCGCAATACACCGCATATATCAAAACTGCATTAATTAAACTATATTAATAGGAATAATTATAATGAATCCTGGAAAATATCAAAATTATAATATAAACATGTATTTTATAATGAATCCTGAAAAATATCAAAATTATAAACATGTATTTTTTCTCTCTCTCAAAACATATCTATATTGCATTATATGTACTTTAAATCATTAAGGAATATGTATAAGTATTTAGAAAGTACAGTAAGAATTAAAATTTATTTTTTACAAAACTGCATAAATTTTGTAAAAAATAATTGCACGTCCGTAGACATCGAGTATTGGAGAGGAACTGAAGCGGCTATATAATATTGTAATGGCTATATTAGATAGTTGCTATTCGCGCTAAATTTATTAATAAATAAAATTACGGACAAATTTCAGATATAATAATTAGATGACGAAAGTCGTAATATTAACATAAATAAATAAATAGTTGCTATTCGCGCTAAATTTATTAATAAATAAAATTACGGACAAATTTCAGATATAACAATTAGATGACGAAAGTCGTAATATTAACATAAATATATACATTTATTGCAGTGCTCTAATTCTATAGAAGTATAAATCACAATTCCTGAGATTCAGTTGGCAACGCTTCAGAAGGTTTGCAAAAAAATCGCACTAATAAAATTTGGCACCGCATATTTTAAGGGATAGTCTAAAATTTTTTTGCGTACTAATCAAAATCACATTACTCAAACCCGCATTAATCAAGGGATTCCTGAAGTTAAAAAAAAAAAAACTAGAAGTTTCACAAGTTAGTAACTACGGGGAAGTGCTTCCATTGTTCTATTGTATTATTACTAGAAGGTAACATATATATATATATATATATAGTTTATTTTTATTCTATCATTTATTTTTATTCTGTAACCTAACGTAACCTATCGCTTTTATACTGTTACCTTCTATGATATCTAATATGAATTGAAATAATTCATAATCTTAAAAAGAACATTGAACCTTTTGTTTTGGCTATAGGACAGCGGTTCTCAAGGAAAGCTTTAATTTTTAATTTTTATTAAAATTTTTAGGGAGAAGTTGTTAATGACCACTTTGATCTGAAACTTTGTAATACATTCACAGGATAGCAATGTCGTAAAGCATATGTTGTCCATCTGAAGAACTATATTCAATTGCTAGTCGCACAGCTTTACATTTTCCAGGAAGGTAGCAAGATCAGATCATTAAAGCCCATTTTTAAATTCTTTGGTTGACAGTCCACAGTGGGCACTGAGCAGTCATGAAGAGCTTTGAATGGGCTCCATCACCATGTATATCCATTATGAGACTCGGTAAATAAAAATTGATTAAAATTTTATAGTAAATGGAAATAAAAACTATTTTATCTAATCATTTAATATTTATTCGAAAAAAATATAATTTTTTATATTAATTAAATAAGATATACTGAACTGGATTAGAAGAAGTGTGATTATTTTATTATGATCATATTTTATAAATGACTTCTGTTAATTTATTCTAATTATTTGCTGGGATTAGGTTGGACAAACAAAATACTTGCCTTGAGTAAAAAATATGGAAGGGCGCAAAAGTACCACAAATGAAATATTCATTTCTTATTAGGAGGTATATTTTTTCCTTCAATCGCCGAAACCCTGATTCTGCTATATATGATAATTCTATAAACACAATAAACAGGAATTTAACGCAGTTATGTTCAATTTTCTTTAAATTTTGTAGTCCACTTATTCCAAAAATATTTTGTTGTAGTCTCAATAAAATCGCTTGGTGCCTGCACTTGAGAATCGCTGCGTCTATTGGCTAAATGACGAGAGTGTAAGAAAATGTTTAAAATTTGAAAAATGGAGCAACTTCGCATCGATTACATATTAGTATTTGTCGTTTATTATTATAGATATATAGAGTAATTCACTTAAAGTGTATCAGGCGATTTTCTCCGCAACCACAATAAATAGGAAATTGATCTAAACCAGGGGTTCTCAACGGGTCGTTATCGACCCCCTGGGGGTCGATGAAATTTTAAAGGGTGTCAATAATGATCAAGGGTCTATTGGGGAACGATAGTCGAATATGTACCGGCGATTGATCGGCATAATCAAGATCAAGATCCTATTGATTATAAAAAAATTATTAATAAAATCGATAATTAATTGCTTATTGTTATAAAGCTGTATCATGTAATAAGGAAAAAATCATATGAAATAAATATAATCAAGATCCTATTGATTATAAAAAAATTATTAATAAAATCGATAATTAATTGCTTATTGATATAAAGCTGTATCATGTAATACCGCATTATTCAAACCCGCACTAAGGGATTCCTGTAAATCATCGAACTTAAATAAAATTCGATTTTTTTATTTTGTTCACAAATATGATTTGAATTAAAGAATTTATTTTTCCAAGATCTTATTGGAAAAAAAAAAATAAATTCTTTAATTCAAATCTTATTTATGAACTAAATAAAAAATTGAATTTTTTGAAAACAAAGGGTATTTTCGAACAAACTATTTTAAAATAGCAATTTATATATAATCATAACCTCGCTTGGATCATGATTATGAATAATTATGGATACAATGATCATAATCATAATCCTAGCAAATTAAACAATATATCATTTTCATTTAATTATGAGGTATCAATAATTCATCAAAACATAATATCTGTTTTATAAAAATATTTGCGATTATTAAAAATAAAATTTTAAATAATTTAAATTTATTATTATAATGATATCATCTTTAGTCATTTATAAATTAGATATAAAATATTCAAAAGTAATCATATACAAGTGGTGATCGGTTAACGAACTGTTCGGATAACGAACACTTCACAGAACAGACTGTGGGACCCGCGGACTGAGGGAATGACAGGTCGGTCGGAGAGCCGCGTGGTAAAGCTGTGGCTTATCATCCTGGATTATCCGGGTCCCATTTCTCTAATTTTTCAGGAGGGGTTCGAAAGTTGAGGGTTTGCTTATATATGGGTTTTACATTTGAAACTCTGACGTAGTAGATCAGCTTATATGCAAGTATATATGGTAATTCTTTCCTAACATTATTTTTTTTCTTTATATCTGTTCTAAATATACATCTGGGTCCGGCCCGTTGAACCTCATCCTTCAACCATCCGGTTGACCGCATCATGATGTTGGCCACCCTGTGATGAACTGTATAAGTGGCCGCCACCAGATAAAAATATCTCATGAGAATATGGCGGCTTAACTAATCTAACAGAATGATAGGCTTAGGCCTTCAGCGTTCGTGGACTCCGCCACCAGATAAAAATATCTCATGAGAATATGGCGGCTTAACTAATCTAACAGAATGACAGGCTTAGGCCTTCAGCGTTCGTTGACTTTTTTTTAACAGATGACGCTACTTTCCATTCAGGGAGAATACTAAGTGACGGGGTGAAACAAGCCCTTCCGAATTGTGGAGGACAGGGATCGACAAGCAGGGCCTGGACCCCATGATATTCGTGGACTTATGGATTAGGATGGGGGAACAGTAGTTTTCCCAGTAAAATGAACTCGGAGACAACGTAAAACAAATCAAAGATTTATTAAAGGTTAGAAATGAACTCGGAGACAACTTAAAACAAATCAAAGATTTATTAAAGAAAGTACAAATCAAAGATTTATTAAAGAAGATAATATGGGTAAGGATGGAAGAACAGTAGTTTTTCCTGATTAAAATGAACCATATGGGTAAGGATGGAAGAACAGTAATTTTTCCCGATTAAAATGAATTTGAGTTTAAAGATGGAACAACAGCAGTTTTTCCTGATTAAAATGAACCTTATGGGTAAGGATGGAAGAACAATAGTTTTTCCTGATTAAAATGAACTCACCACCTTAAGGATGGAAGAATAGTAGTTTTTCCCGATTAAAATGAACTCGAAACGTAAAACAAATCAAAGATTTATTAAAGAAGGTTAGAGAGAGATTTAACGGATGAGAGAACAGTAGTTTTTCCCGATTAAAATGAACTTGGAGACAACTTAAACATCAAAGATTTATTAAAGAAGGTAAGAGAGAGATTTTACAATATTTTGATGTCAAAGATTTATTAAAGAAGGTAAGAGAGAGATTTTACAATTTTTTGGACAAAGATTTATTAAAGAAGGTAAGAGAGAGATTTTACAATATTTTGGTATTAGAATGGCACCTATACCAGGTTGAGGTCAATAGGCTTGGGAACCGTTTAATGGCACCCATACCAGGTTGAGGTCAATAGGCTTGGGGATCTCTGCCCTTAGAATGGCACCCATACTAGGTTGAAATCAATAGGCTTGGGAATCTCTATCCAGAATGGCACCCATACCAGATTTAGGTCAATAGGCTTGGGGATCTCTATCACTGGCACCCATACCAAGTTAAGGTCAATAAGATTAGAGATCTCTAACACAGGAATGGCATCCATACCAGGTTAAGGTCAATAGATTTGGGGATCTCTATCATGACAATGCTATTAATCACTTCCGAAAAATCCTGAAGAAGAGAGAAAAGCAATCGACATTGGATAGATTCTTTATCGGAAAATAAACACAATAGATCAAAATGCAAGACTATGTATGTATATAGTACATATAAATAAACGTAGTAAGAAATTATATAATTATTTATTTATTTTTTTTGGGTCTTACATATAAATAAACATAAATAAAAAATTATATAATTTTTTATTTATGTCTTTTTTGGGTCTCCACATAATAAGAAATTTATAATTATTTATTTATTTTTTTTGGGTCTCCAAAACGAATTAATCAAATTCCCATAAAAACCTATGGTAAATCGATGATCGGATAACGAACATTGTCTTTGAACGGATTATGTTCGTTAATCGATCACCCACTGTATTGATAAATCGATGTATGATTTGTCTTTGGATATTTTTGATAAACTAGAAGAGGGTAATTAGCCGAAATTCATTTGTTTCCACAAAAAACAATAAAATTTATCAATCAAATAAAGAACTTTTTCCTTTTTTGAAGATTGTCTTAATTTGATTCCCATGCCACGATCTTCTTATTAAAATGTAGATTAAACGATTTGTCTTTGGATATTTTTGATAAACTAGAAGAGGGTAATTAGCCGAAATTCATTTTTTGTTTCCACAAAAAACAATGAAATTTATCAATCAAATAAAGAACGTTTTCCTTTTTTGAAGATGTCTTGATTTGATTCCCATGCCACGATCTTCTTATTAAAATGTAGATTCATCTGAAACAGCACATAGCTTGGGTATTCTAAAATCATATTTCCTAGTGAATTAATTCCACCATACGATTCAGTTTAAAAAATATTATAGTATTAAACGAAATGTTCATAAATACTTAAATATTGTGGGCAATTGTGGGCGATTCTAGTATACTACTAATATTTCTCAATGATAGATTTCAATTTTGTGTTTAATATCTGATACTTCTGTTTTAATTAGATTAGATTATTTTGAATTAAATATGCAGAATAGTCTAAGTTATTCTTAGCACAGCTGTTTTTAAACAAAATTAGCTGATACTTATTCATAGAATGATGATCAAGAAAAAAAACCATATATTGAAATTTCTTAATATAAAGATTTTTTCCTTCTAAAACTCATAAATTTTTATAAAAATGTGTTTCGATGAAGATGATAACAACGATTGTTTATCCACTAATGATGAAGTAATTACCATTGATGAATAGTAATCGTAAAAAAAAAATCTCTAAAAAACGAAGAGATTTGTCAAAATAGATATTTCTTTTAAATGAGGCCAATAAATTTTTCATTCCAGAAACAAAATTTTACTATTTTCATGACAAATTCAATTTGATAAACTATATAGTAAATTATGAATCTGGCAATTACATATTTAAAAAATGAAATCCTACCACGAAAAAGTAATAATCCGATTAAGTTGACCAGAAGACCAAAGGACCCAACGTATAAAATAAGTACGGGTTCAGATATTAACTCGGGATCGGCAAATCTCTTCAGAGCTTCTACGAAAATGGAAAAGCACAAAGCTAAAAGAAAGACAGCATTGACTAAAGCACCAAGCACTTCTGCCCGAGCCCATCCAAAAGTATTCTTCGTCCATCTTCTAGGAGCCATCTGTAAAATAAGTGTTATTAAAAAAGAGTAGAATAGCCAATCAAATAATTTTATTTCATAATATATAATTTGTCGAATCAAAAAAACTACACATATATATTTATTAAAATTAATTTCCGACATAAATATTCTTGGCATTCTTCAAAGACAGTATTATAGCAAATTAAAGATTTTTTTCATAATCTAATTATTCAAATTTGAATAAGTGAATTATATATATATATATATAAAATCGGAATCTAATTGGGCTATGAATTTCTGAAATTACTACATAGTCGGTTCTAATTACTACAATATATTAATTTCATGTTAATGGAAAATATTTTTAATAATATATTTTCTATTAGCTTATTATTAATTATTCAAAATTAAGTTAAACTTCATAAAATATCATTCCATAAAAAAATTTTTATGATTATTTAGTTCATGTTCATTTCTTGAAAATTTCAAGTTGAAATTTAATTTTATATTTAAGAAAAACAAAAATAGTTCAAAATTTGAAAATATAATTTGTCTTTCAAAAGAGAGAGAGAGAGAAAAAAAAAAAAGATGTCTTCTCATTAATTTTAAATACTATAGTTAATTTCGATAGCTTAGAATTATTAGAAACTTTCATTAATTCATTTTATGTTTTCGAATTCTGATTTAAAAAATAAAAATCAGAATTTTTAAAAGTTGGTATTTTTAAAGACAATCAATTAGACTATATTAAATGCTTTAAAAAAAATCTATTGTTTTCATGACAGATTATTAAGAACTACTCTCATATAGAATACATTAATGCAGTGTTTTCCAAACTGCGGAGCGCTTAAGAATTAACAAAAGCATCAGTTTTAAGACAGACAAGCAAAAAATAAATTCAAAAGGTTATAAATTCATATATCCATTTAATAGCTGTTTCAAAATTTAAAATATCGATCTCGTTTAGTGATTGAAAAGAATTGAGAGTATTGTCCATCCACGAAAGCCGCGCCTAGCTAAGGTGGATGAGTCCAAACGCGAAATTGGAGAGTCGCAGTCGGTATATTGACAGGTGGGAATATTGAATTACTATATTAAGTTCAGTTAAATATACTATTTCCAACGTCGAAACTAATCATTTAGCATTCGACATTACAATAAACTTGCATTCAGCTTCAGTTATCTTGCGTTTGAAAACATCCATGTGCGAAGCTGTCATCCCTATTTTGTCACTGAACTCGTTCAGTTAGCGCATGCGTACTTGCGTCGATGGTCGCGGCTAAGCTGGACGAACAGTAGTTATAACTTCAATGACATCCCGATTTGAGAGAATTTGTGCCGAAAAATAAGCCCACCCATCGCATTAAATATTATGTTGTATTAAACATATAACAGTGGGTGATCGGTTAACGAACAAATTCGATAACGAACACTTTCGCGAAAGATTTTTATGTTCGGATAACGAACACCTCACAGAAAAAACTGTGGGACCCGCGAACTGACGGAATGACAGGTGGGCTGGATTGCCGTATGGTAAAGCTGTATCCTACCATCTTGGAGGATCCAGGTTCCACATCCCCAATTTTTCAGGATGGATCCGGGCCAGGCCCGTTGAACCCCATCCTTCAACCATCCGGTTGACCTCATCACGGATGTTGGACAGCCTGTGATGTGCTCTATAAGTGGCCGCCACTAGATAAAAAGAACAGTAGTGGAATGATATGCTTAGGCCTTGTATGTTGGTGGACCTATGAGTAAGTCAAACGTCGGTGGACTTATGGGTAAGGATGGGAGAACAGTAATTTTTCCCATAAAATGAACTCGGAGACAACGTAAAACAAATCAAAGATTTATTAAAGGTTAGAAATGAACTCGGAGACAACTTAAAACAAATCAAAGATTTATTAAAGAAAGTGAGACAACTTAAAACAAATCAAAGATTTATTAAAGAAAGTAATGAACTCGGAGACAATGGGATGAGAGAACAGTAGTTTTTCCCGATTAAAATGAACTTGGAGACAACTTAAACATCAAAGATTTATTAAAGAAGGTAAGAGAGAGATTTTACAATATTTTGATGTCAAAGATTTATTAAAGAAGGTAAGAGAGAGATTTTACAATTTTTTGGAAATTTTTTCGTCTGAAGAACAGTAATTTTTCCTGATTAAAATGAACTTGAAGACAACGTAAACAAATCAAACATTATTAAAGAAGGTAAGAGAGAGATTTTACAATTTTTTGGTCTTAGAATATTAAGAAGGTAAAAGAGAGATTTTACAATATTTTGGTGTTAGAATGGCACCCTAAGTTAGAGAGAGATTTTACAATTTTTTGGTCTTAGAATGGCACCCATACCAGATTGGAGAGATTTTACAATTTTTTGGTCTTAGAATGGCACTCATACCAGGTTAATTTTACAATTTTTTGGTCTTAGAATGGCACCCATACCAGGTTGATTACAATTTTTTGGTCTTAGAATGGCACCCATACCAGGTTGAGATCAATAGTCTTGATCTCTACCACGACAATGATATTAATCACTTCCGAAAAATCCTGAAGAGAGAAAAGCAATCAACACTGAACTGATTCTTTAAATGCCCCGCAAACAGAAAATAAACATGATAGATGAAAATGCAAGACTGTGTATGTATATATTATTGTTATTGCATATAAATAAATGTAGAAAGAAATCATATAATTATTTATTTATTTATTTTTTGGGGTCTCCAGAACGAATTAATCAAACTCCCATAAAAATGTATGGTAAATCGATGATCGGTTAACGAACATCGTCTCTGAACGGATTATGTTCGTTAACAGATCACCCACTGATATTCTATTTTTCTTTTTTTGCAAAATTTAATTGTATTAAAAATTATTACATCATCAACAAATATATATTTTTTTTATGTATAAGAACTTTATTTATACAAAATATGGTATATGTTTTGTAGTATTAAATTGTAAGTAGAAAATATTTATAAAATTAGACTGTTATGAAAATGAATTGGCGTACCAATTTTTTATGAAAAAGGGGGCGCAGACACAAAAAGTTTGGAAACCACTGCATTACTGTATTTCTTATTGTTTCGGATGAGAATAATAAATTATATGGAGATGAATCACTTCGCACATTGGAAATCAAGAATAAAAAGATGAAAATGGCATCGAACAAGAAATTTCCATCTGTTATTATGGAAAAAACTATTAAAATTAAAGTTTTCTAACTGAACTGATCAAAAACGGCTTCAAGAATTTTATTATGACTAAATGAGGGTTTGTTTAGGGATAAAAACAAGACTCAATTAAATTGAAAATTTATATATTTAAAAATTTATAAATATACTTATAGAAAAGATTAATATTAAATCTATTTAGAAGAACATAAGCAAGTACAGTAAACTCATTTATAAAATGTAAAACTGAAGAGTACAAATTAAATATAAGGTGTGTTATAGACTTTCATTCACATTTAAATTTTAATTTTGTTTCTATTTTAAACTACACAAATGATTATATAGGAATGTATTATAGTACAGTGTTAAATTTTATCTCTCTACTGCTCTATTGAAACCCAACGGTTTAATAAACTCAAGTTTGAAAATGTTCTCTGCTGTTTCAAGCCAAAAATGATCTTATCGGGGTATTTATATACTTATATTCTATCGGCGCCACCCCCGCTAACCGCCAAGAAATTTGGCGGAACGGATCTTCTCTATGTTAATGGAAACCTCGATAATACGCCAACCGCCGAAAGAAATGTCTAAACAAATATTCTTTTGATATTGTATTTGTCCTCGTTAATCCGCCAGGGATAACTTACATTCCGAAGCTCATTAGTACTGTATATACAGTATTAAAAGCTCTCTGGATTCATTTGTAACTAGCGGATGGGAAAGATGGAGTTAACGGTTAATCATGTGTCTGGTTCATACTTAGGTTGTAGAAAATTTAATATGGTAAGAACCAGATCGTTTCCATCGATTATTGCGTATCGAGCATATGAGGATACTGCACAGTAAGCTGTCTACATTATATTTTACAGAGAACTCAAAGTAGAGAATCAGAACAGCAGATGAACATGTTTTCTATATAGTACTGTATATATGCGGTATGTATACTATACCGTAAAATATAGTTTTTTGAAATGTTCAATTTGGGTGCTAAATATAAATGTACTGTATTTTATTAAATTTAATAATTTCGGAGTTCATTTTCATTTATATACTATACGTGTTTTCGATAAACCGCCAACCTCGATTAGCCGCCAAAATCGTCCCCAAACGGACAGTGGCGTCTTATCGGAGTTTGACTGTATATATTTCAGGATCAACAAAAAACCGCCAACCTCGATTAGCCGCCAAAATCGTCCCCAAACGGACAGTGGCGTCTTATCGGGGTTTGACTGTATATATTTCAGGATCAACAAAACTTAAGTATAAAACCTGTAAAATATCAAATTCAAATAATTTAATAATAATACAGAAACATATAAAAAGTTAACAATAGAAATATCCAAAAGTATAAAACCTGTAAAATATCAAATTCAAATAATTTAATAATAATACAGAAACATAAAAAGTTAACAATAGAAATACTTTCGAATATTCATAAAGATGAATATTAAATATATTGTACAAGATATTTTAAAATACCTTATTATTCAAAATAATCAAAATTGAGTTTTTCCTAAAGTAATTCGAATTATAAACTGGATTATTCAATATTTTTTTAGGATGAATATTCAAAAAATGAATTGAATAATCCAGTTACAAATCAAATTTGGTTATTCGAAAAATGGCACGATGAGCAAATTTTTCGCTTTCTAATCAGCTGGGTTATATGCCAATGTGTTAAAGATGTTTATTTACATTGCTATGAGTGGATATCTGATCTGCAATCATTCCGAGAAGTTCGAATGATTTGCCTGAACTGATGAATCACATTGCTTTGAACTATTGGAAGGAAGCCGCGAACACCTTCCGCAAAACTTTATGGAACCGAATGTACACTAAATTTACAGTCGTAAAGATTTTCTAATGAGTGTAATGGTTTGTTAGGATATCCAACAATAGTGAAGTGAAAATATTAGATAATTCTGTTAGTAAATAATCTGGCGATTGTACATTAACAGATAGTGCTCAGAAGGAACAAACATTTTATATGAGCTTCATAATAATACAGTATAAAATTTTAGCAAAAATGACGTTTGAAAACAACAAATGATATCATTACATGAAAGAGTGGCGGAACTTAAAATTTTTGACCCTCGCAAAATTATTATTATTCGGGCCCCTACCACAAAAAAAATTTTATCTAGATATTTTTATTAGAAAATAACAAAAAAGGACAAAATTGCATCATTTAAAACACAACTGAAAATTATCAAAAGAAAATAAATTTTTAAAATTTAAAATTCTTCCTCCGAGATTTTGCATCATTTAAAACACAACTGAAAATTATCAAAAGAAAATAAATTTTTAAAATTTAAAATTTTTCCTCCGAGATTTGCAAAATCTCTAATTACATTTTTTGTTTCCATATTAGACAGCTTCAGCAAGACGTTGCGTTGACGCGAACGTAAACGCAAAGAAAAATGACGTCATTGAGTTCACGTTCTACGCGTGCGTTTGTAGAAGAAATCTGCTTCAGCGAGTCGTTACTTCCCTTAAGTTCCCTAGATAGCGTCACATGTGTACGACATCATATTCGTTTAATACGCTTGCGTAGAACACGAACATCCGGGTCCGTGGCTGGTTGATTCGATTTTGTTTTTCAAAATCACTTCGATAGTAACTAGAAAAAATATTTAGATTAAATAAAAACGAAACAAAGTTTTTCCACTCAGTGTGACGCCTAAAAGTAAGTCTTCAAGTTAGGATTAGGATTTTTAACCGTTTCTAACACAAAATTTAATTATCATATCATAGATACAAGTCTAAGGAACGGTGCATACTAAAAAGATATGACATTATATTTAGTCGTTTAGTAACTATAAATATATGAAAAAAAATATTTAGATTAAATAAAAACGAAACAAAGTTTTTCCACTCAGTGTGACGCCTAAAAGTAAGTCTTCAAGTTAGGATTAGGATTTTTAACCGTTTCTAACACAAAATTTAATTATCATATCATAGATACAAATCTAAGGAACGGTGCATACTAAAAGATATGACATTATATTTAGTCGTTTAGTCACTATAAATATAGGTAATCACCAACGTGAACCTTCCTGCCTAAGCGTCAAATTTGCCATTTTCGACGTGTAGAACGCGAACGAATGACGTTAATATAGAGTCTTTCCTTAACTCACATTTCGACGTGAAGAACTCTAGCGACGATTCAAAATGACGCCATGATTTCGTCATTCCAGCGTTCTAGGTCATTCTCGTACTACACGTTTGTGTTGCTGAAGCTGTCTATTTTTGGTTACCGCTCCTACCGCCTGATTCAATGAATGATTCATTATTTTCGTGATGCATTTAATTTTTATTGTATTATGCTGTTAATTTAAAAAAAAGGATAAAGAAAGTATAGACAAAGAGAATTTGGGCCCTCTATAATTCTGGGCCAAATTCCAGTTCCTGCGCATTGTAGTTTCGCTACTGATAGGAAATAATTTTCAGATCAAAGAAGTCTTTGCTACAGATAGTTCAACGAAAGTTGTCAATGGTCAATTTGGAATACGTGTCACAATATCACAGAAGTAGCATGGATCTCAATATGCCTCGCTGAAAATTTTCTAAATTAGAAAACGGAAAAGACAAGAAGACTTACGAGTTCATGAATCTTAGGAAAAGTATGAGCATCATATTAAAGAATAATGAAAATATAAATGAGGCCAGCATATAAATATTGTACTTAATCAAAAGCAAATTTCCCTAAAATAATTGTTTTTCAAACTATACCGAAGTAGTATCGGGTATAATCTGCTAATATTATACTGTATATAGTGAGTGAATCGAACAGGGCCGGTTCTAGGCACCAGCAAAACAAGCCAACTGTTTGACGTCGGCCGGATTGATCATGTGGAAACGCTTCGACTTTCACTATGGAGTCTCGGTCCCAACCCTTGAAAATGTTTATAATGGAATCCGGGCCCGGCCTGTCGATTCCTGTCCTGTATAATTCAATTGACTCCTCGCAGGGGTGGATAGTCTATGGAAGAACCTGTTTCGTTCCGTTACTTAGTATTCTTACAGAATGGAAAGTGGCGTCATCTATTGATAAAAAGACACAAAAAAAGTATTGCTTGGGGCTGCATTAGAACAGGGAAAAACCTTGGAGAAAGCGCGACTTTTTTCCTATTTTTATTCTAGTTAGAACTTAATTATAACCTGTCAATTTTATCGATCACTTATTGTTTAAAATATTAAATTATTTTTGTTATAAGTATATAAATACTGTATGTTTTCTCTCAAGTGAATTTGCTTTCATAAGAAAGTGAATTAGAATAGAGTTGATAACTTGATCAAAAAAAGCTCGAATTTTAATCGCAAATAAACAGATGATCTAAACTAGAGCTTTTTCTTAAATAAGCTCAAATTTTGGTGTTTTAAGTCTTTTTAAATTTGTCCCTTAAAAGACTTTTTAAATTGGCAAACATTATTTATTGAACAACCAGGAAATTATTCCGTGAAACGCATGAATCGAAATAGAGATTACGAAATTTTTATTGTTTGTTTTTTTAATTAAGCACTGCAATCATTCTTATAATCTTTTAATAACAAACACGGGACGACTAGATCTGTAGCTAACTCTACCGCTTTACAATATCAAACTGGTTTATCAGTATTTATAATTATGCTACTATAAAAATAGGAGAAATATAGTACTAGAAGACTGTTTATTGGAAACCTCTCATTTGTCAAATGTTTGATAAGTGAGGACTAATCATTTACTATTTATCTCTTAATGCCCATAAGCGTAGAAAGAGGTTTTCTACAAAAAAAAAATCGATTTTCGATCTTTGAACTGTAATATAATCTCTAAAATATCTCTGTTGGACGCGCCTATTGCCAAACGTTTA
Organism: Olivierus martensii; assembly: GCA_000484575.1. Lineage (NCBI taxonomy): Eukaryota > Metazoa > Arthropoda > Arachnida > Scorpiones > Buthidae > Olivierus > Olivierus martensii. The sequence continues at coordinate 66,090 of AYEL01051211.1, read as the reverse complement.
GCGCTTTTTAATCGTTTTTAAAATTTTACTTGGAAAAAAAATTTAATAATTATGTCTTTCTTATCAGAAGTACTGTTTTAAGCATAATTTTTGCTTTTACATTAATTATAAATTTTGCGCTATTTTTACGAATTAAGTTTTTTAGTTTACTTTTTAACAGAATTAATGCTATTATTAATTGTTTTGCTTAGTTTTATCAATTATGCTTTTAAAGTACAGTAATTGATTATTGGGTATTGTATTATATGCTAGACTTCTTTACTTCCTATAAATGTCTATTACACATTATTTTTATGAACATTGTATTTGATGCAATTTGGCCTAGATTCATATATCACAAAACAAAAATAAAGAACAACTATTCATTGCGGACATAATTAAGTTAACTAATAATCAGTGGATTTTCAATCTTTGTATTATATGCTAGACTTCTTTACTTCCTATAAATGTCTATTACACATTATTTTTATTTTTATGAACATTGTATTTGATGCAATTTGGCCTAGATTCATGTATCACGAAACAAAAATAAAGAACAACTATTCATTGCGGACATAATTATAATCAGTGGATTTTCAAGCGCAATGAGTTAATAAATTTTTATCAAAAAGCTCTGGAGTTTTCTCCAGCCTTTTCTTACTTGTTACTTAGTATCAACTCGTCAACTCGAGTTGATACTAACCAAGAAAAATCTAATACTAATAGATATTTTTACATACTAATGATAATGAGATAATATTTTAAAATGTCATTCTGTGATCGTAGAATAAAATGAAAGAGTGAAAATTTTATTTCATTTTACTCTCTTCATGCATGAAAAGTGAATTGCCTCCTTAGGTTGTGTGTTCAAAAAATTAACGGAACGAAAAGTTCGCATTGCCCAACGTTTTCCAATGCGCATATAGCTATCATAATCACCTCGAAATTAATTGTCCTAATTAATTAGGACATAAATTATTTATCGTAAAAAAAAAATGTTCAAAATATCATAAATTTAAGTCTATTAAATAAAAGTCTTAGAAAAATTTTTTTTTAATTTCTTCAAGACTTTTATTTAATAGCCTTAAATTTTTTAATAATATGGACTTTTTTTGTAAAAATCCGGTATTGGCTACTCATCTATTGTGCTCAGTATCTATCTGTATACATTTATAATATATCTTTATAGATGTATAGTATAAATAAGTCCTGTACGCAGTAAGGCGAATACCGTCATCAAAAAGCATTCAGTCTAAATCAGGGGTGTCCAACCTTTCGGCTTTCTTGGGTCGCATTTGAAGGAAAAAATTGCCTTGGACCGCACATAAAAATACTAATTTTAACGATAGTTGTTAAACAAAACTGTTAATAAATAATGTATAATATATGATATTCACCGTGACAAATAATAAAAAATATAATATAATAATCTTCGACTTTTTTTCGCAAAAAAAATACTAATTTTAACGATAGTTGTTAAACAAAACTGTTAATAAATAATGTATAAGATACGATATTCAACGTGACAAATAATAAAAAATATAACATAATAATATTCGACTTTTTTCGTTCAGAAATTTTTTCAAATCATTGAGCGGATCAAGAAGTTTTAATCACTGACATAAGAAATTAAGAAATAGGAAATGTAGATAGGTACTTAAATAATAAAAACTTCATTAATTTCATTAAATACATAAAAATCTCAAAACAAATAACAGAAAGGAGGAAGTTCATAATTTTATTGCAAGTTCATTGTTTGGTGGGCCTCGGGTTGGATAGCCCTGGTCTATATAATAATACTACATCTGATGTCGTTGGAATAGAATTGTTATGACGATTTACTTGATAATTATATGATTATATTCCGAAAGATAATTATATAGGAGACAGTGGAGTTAATAAGAAATTTTTTTCAGAAGGAAAGGGTCCAGTTTTAGCCATAATGATGATTATTTCCTAGCTATTATGGAGGATAATATATTTACAGAACAGTAGTAACTTAATTTATAGAAAAATTTTGTAGCGTAAAATGAAAAATTATTATAAATTTCATTTACTTCACCTGGCAGAAATTTTCAATTAGAAAGAATAATATTTTATATTAAAATTTAGGCAAAAGAAGAAAGTGCTACAGAAAATTATGTCCTCTTAAAGCTCATAATTCATTTTGATAACTACAAATTATGTTTTATAAAATTATTTTTATAAATAATTTCTAATTGTAAATAAATTTTATTTATGGAAAATAATGCTAACTTACTTTTTTCTAACAGGACTATTTCAAAAAATTTTTAAATAAATAAAAATTCTGTACGAACAAGAATTTAGTAACCAAATAGTTTTCTCTATTTTGCTGAAATGCGTTATGTCTTCGAAACATTTTTTATCGAAGAGAAACAAAACTTGAGTCTTCGATAAAAAGTCTCTTGCCATAAAAAAAGCTTTCCTGCAAATAATTGCATGTCTGCGGTGAAATTACATGGAAGGAGCAACAAATTTCAACGTCAAATAGAGAAAAGTGTTTGAATTGCTGCATTGCTCCTCTTCATTTGGAATTTTTATTTATTTTCAGTTCTTAACAATTTGTATATACTAAGAATAAGAAAAAAATAAACTATGAAATTCAGTAATTTTTAACTTATAGAAATGTGATAAAAATTAAATTTGAAAAGAAAATAACTAATAAAATTGAGTAACTTGTGTGTATTTATCTAATCGACATCAGATTATTATTATTTATTTAATACACCAAATAAAAATTTGGTGTTTATAATAAATAATTAAAATTTTTAAATTTTAGTTTTTATGGTTTTGTATGTTATGGTCAATCCAGAAATCTAGTTTTATCTTAATTGACTGTTATTACTTTAATATCATTCTTTCTTGAAAAATTGAAATTTTTATAAAATTTTTGTTCGCCCTTTATGGACTTAAAAAAAATAATGAATGAATTGCCAGATTATTAATGCATGTTTATGAACTATCATTTTATTTATTTTCATTTTAAATTTTGTCAAATAGTATAATTTAATAAATGTAAATTAATATCTTTATCTTGAATGATACTAAGTCAATGTTTTCCAAACTGTCTAAAATCAGTTTATTGCAAGGGGATGCGAAATAATTAACAAAAAAAAAATCATTTATGAGACAAACAAACAAAAAATAAATTCTAATTGTTGTCGAAAAAATACCAATCAACAAATGTACAGGATGTATATATATACATATATCCAGAAACTTTCTGCTGTAGCTGTTTTAAAAACAAATTATCCATCTCGTTTAGTGATTGAAAAAAAATTGCGAATTGCGATACCTTCAATGACACACGATTTGTGAGAATTTATACTGAAATGCAAGCCCACTCATCGCATTGAATATTATGTTATGTTAAACATGTTTTCATTGGCCGGATGACTATGTGGTAAAGCTTTGGCTTACCACCCTGGAGGATCCACGTTCAAATCCGGGTCCCACATCTCCAGTTTATCTAGGAGGGGTCCGGGCCCGGCCCGTTGAACCCCATCCTTCAACCATCCTGTCAGTGGCGTAGCGTAGGGGGACAAAGGGGCGCCTGCCCCGGGTGGCACTTTGCTAGGGGCGGCAAAATCCTTATCGTTGAATTAATATTAAGAAGACTAGAGAAGATCCAACTCCGCAAAAACAGTGAAGCTGAAAATGTCCCAACAATACTTTGCGCAGTACCTACCTACTGCGAGTGCGCAAAGTAAATGCCCCACTACTCTCCATAAAGTATTGTCTTTTAACAACACGTGCACAACTGTTTGCGTATCTAAAAACAGTCTGGATTAGCAAATTTCGTTCTTTGTCGATGTATATTGCCTTAGATATGAGATCAGCAAGTGTCAACTTTCCAAAGAGAGTAGAGACAAATATAAGTACCTTGCTTGCCTAAAGTAAGGAGACACAAGCAGTGGCTCGTTATCCTATGGGCAAAAAGGACAATTGCCTAGGGCCCCCATCAACAGAGGACCCAAAGTCCCAAATCAATATTCTATAAACTTATTTTTGTAGTAAAAAAATCGGAAATTAAATTTATGTTCCATACTGAGGACCCTAGATTGCAGGTGTGATGCACTAGTTTAAACTATAAAAAGTAATTAATTCAGTTGGGGAAAATTTAACTGTAAATGACACTTTAGCTGGAGGGGAGACGGAAGAATTTTATAACTGTCAAACAAATCATAAACAATACTTTGAGAGAAGAAACAATGATCAATTGCAAACAGCTGCAAGATCCAAGTCTGGAGATCTGAGGAAAGACAATATTGTAAAATATCCTGTCAATAAGGTCCACCTGCCAATACCAGTGGAAGAAAGGGGGAGAAACTTGACCAAATAAGGTCAGAAATGAGTTCAAACATTTCTCTCTACTGATGTGATTGGGTAGACCAAAAACAAAAATATAAAGGGACAGCCGAACACACACACTCGTCCTCTCTCACTCGCTGAGTCAATCTTCATCACTATTATTGTTTCATTTTTGATCCATTCAGAATTATTTTAAAGGAAAGAAAGAAGAAAAAGAAGAAACTCTCTTAAGGTGTGTTTATGGGTCAGATGCAAAATCTCCCCTTTTTTTATAAGAATTTTCTTTTATTTAAATTTATTAGTTTTGCTTCTTTCATTTTATGTTATGTAATTGGGGTAGAATAATGGATTTCTGAAAATACATGTTTATAATTTTGATAATAATAATATATTTTGTGGGGGGAGGGGCGGCATATTTGGCATCTGCCCCGGGTGACAGAAACCTACGCTATGCCACTGCATCCTGTTGACCCCATCATGGGTGCTGGCCAGTCTGTGATGGGTGCTATAAGTGGCCGCCGCCAGATACAGAATATCCCATGAGGATATGGCAGTGTAATATAACTAACCTTAACTGTTAAACATGTCTTCTATTTTTCGTTTTTTTTTTTGTAAGATTTGTTTAATTGTATTAAAAATTATTACACTATAAAGATATATATATTTTATGTATAAGAATTTCATTTATACAAATTATGGTGTTTTGTAGTACAGGCTGATAATCAAAAATCCGGCAATCAATATTCCGGTTCCATCAGTTTTTCGGCATGAATGTCGGAGCGCATTTTTAAATTTATCAAGTTGGCGCGCCATTGTTTTCTGGAGGCGCCGTTTATGTTTTGACGGGCCTGTACTCCATAGTTAATGTAATATAATATAAAAATCAACCCAAACGTCAATTCTACTACAAAAACAAAAAAACCATCGAACATCGATACCAAGACATCGATGTTCATAAAACATCGCCCTCTAAACATCGATATCTAAAACATCGAATATCGAAATCAAAACATTGACGTTTTTAAAACATCGATGTTCGATGTTCAACACTATTATGTAGTTATTGAACATTAACATTTCATTTGGTGTTTGATTTTATTTCTTTAAAGCACTATACAAATAGTCCTTTTCTGTTAAATATATACATCATTTATATATATATATATCAAAAATCTGGCAATCCTAAGTCCCGAGGTTGCCGGATTTTTTATTGTCAACCTGCATTTTTTATCAAGTATTTACCTAGTTTACTGTTCTGATTCAATAATTCGCGTGTATTTCTAAATTCCGACAAACATAAGGTGATGCAATAATATTTTTTCCACTAGTATTTATGATTAATAGAATCAAAGAAGGGGACCGATCTCATTGATTTGTTTTGAGAACTAAACAATGAGGGTACAAAACAGGGCTGCCTTGAGGGAATGATATCCAGACTTGTCACTGGCCCGGCATCGAAAAAGATGTTTGATTTTATTTCTTTAAAGCACTATACAAATAGTCCTTTTCTGTTAAATATATACATCATTTATATATATATATATCAAAAATCTGGCAATCCTAAGTCCCGAGGTTGCCGGATTTTTTATTGTCAACCTGCATTTTTTATCAAGTATTTACCTAGTTTACTGTTCTGATTCAATAATTCGCGTGTATTTCTAAATTCCGACAAACATAAGGTGATGCAATAATATTTTTTCCACTAGTATTTATGATTAATAGAATCAAAGAAGGGGACCGATCTCATTGATTTGTTTTGAGAACTAAACAATGAGGGTACAAAACAGGGCTGCCTTGAGGGAATGATATCCAGACTTTTGTCACTGGCCCGGCATCGAAAAGGGCCCGATCATCGAGTCGACGTGTCACATAAAGTGTCTGATAGCTCGCAGACCGTCACAAGAGCGTACTACCACCCAAAGCAGTTGTGCCAAAATAAACTATTTTATATATAATAGTATTTTGATAGACGAAGGTTTTAAAACATTTATTCATCCCTCATCGAAGTTGGCCTCATCTCAGATGAGGCAATAAAAATGTGTAACTTCTTTTTTTATTTAAAATATGTTTGTATTTTTTATGATATATAATGCATCGAATTTTGAATTTATTGTACACTTTTTTAAGTAAATGTTTAATGTTTTACATAATTTTTTTATTAAACCAAAGTTATGTACTTTTTTAAGTGGGGCCCGGACCACAGACTTGTCACGGGCCCGAAAATTTCTCTCGGAGGTCCTGGATACAAATAAAAATGCTGGAAATGTAAAATATGCTAACGATTGTAAGTTTCAAAATTCGAAAGTGCGTGAGCTGACTCCAAATTTGTTAGCTATGGGGCCTAAACAATGAGTACAAAAATGACTGTAAAAGAAAAAACTTCAAAATTCAAAAGTAGGGCCAATTTCATTTCGATATTGATGCAAAGCAAATTTTATAATTTTGTCAGTAGATAGAGAGATGATTCAAATTTCTTACATTTGAATAATTTATATTTTAATTGATGGATAATGTGATATAATATATATATTTCATATATTTATTTGCAGTATATTAATTGTAGTTATAATAAATAAATTTTTTTTTAAATATTTTAATTTCAAAGATAAATTATGAAAATGTTAATTAAATTAAAGTTCTGAAAAGAAAATCTAAACGGCTGGATTCTGCTTTTCACGGAATTTCAAATGTGATACCATTCGATAGATCTCATCAAACTGGTCAAAAATTATTATAGAATCATGGACGAAAGCGGCACCGATTAGATTTATTACACACATGAAATATATATATATATATATATACGGTATATAAAAATTAAAACTTTTATTTTTACAAACAAAAACTTTTTTACTTCATCTGATTTTTCGAAGAATATTTATTTTTATTACTAAAATAAGTATTTTAGAAAATATCAGAATGCTACCAAAAATAACATTTTCTTCAAAAATAATCGAAATAATAAAATGTTTTTAAAGCAAAAGCAAAAATTTTAAAAATGATATTATTCTGAAGAACGATTAAAACTGGATACATAAATTATTTTTTAATTCAAAATTTTAAAAACTTTTTCGAGGAAGAGAAAATTTAAAATTTTGATAGCTTACTATTTGAATTAAACAATAACTAAAGCGTGCCTCAAGAGGTTTGCGCTGCCAGTTATCGCAAATCAATATAAATAGCTAAAGTATCGGATACAATAGGAAGACTATCGTCAAAACAGCTTTTCATATACAAGAAATTTTATTTTTATTATTATTATTTTTTAATTTGGGAGAAATTTAAAATGGTATACCTGTATATGATAAATTCTTTCTGATTTTTGTATTCTTTATCCTGCTTTCTTTAAACCGACTGAATAAATATTAAACTCGAACAGCAATCAATGCTCTGTCTAAAGGTTACTCTAGTGAATACAGTATAGAATTTTGGCATTTGTAACAACAATTTTTTTAATAATTTTTTTTTAAATTTTAGCGTTATAAAGATAAAATTATTTAGCAAAAGTTAGGGTAAAATTAATAATAAATTATTAAAGAATTTTATAGAATGCGATCGAAATTAATTTAATTAACCGGAGTCAGTTCTATGGCAGTCATCACGTTATCTTTGATTTAACATAGCAGAAAAATTGTTTTTTTTTTTTTTTTTTTTTTTTTTTTTTTTTAATTTTTTTTTTTTTTTTTTTTTTAATTTTGTTATACATAAAATTTTGTTCTACAAAACCCAACAGCGTGTGTTTTATAGAACAAAATTTTCAAAAATACAAAAAACAAGAAAATTAACAGTATGGTGCTAGCAACATTCTTGGGTGCTAGACATAAACCAATTTATTATTTTTCTGAATCTGCTTCGAGAGGTAAGAATATACTTTGCTTATTGAAAAAAATTCTTGGGTGCTAGACATAAACCAATTTATTATTTTTCTGAATCTGCTTCGAGAGGTAAGGATATACTTTTCTTATTGAAAAATATATATATATATCTTTTATTATTTTTAAGTTACCATTTATCAAAAGAGAATATAATTTTTTCAACCATTTACCGAAAAAATTCATTTTGTAAGTGCTGACGTTTACAGAAAATGCAAGAAAAATAAGAAAAAAATATAATATTGCGTGAAGGAAACAAAACAAAAAATACAAGTCAATAAAACACTTTCAAATTATTATTATTATTATTATTATTCCCGAACTGTCAATGAGAAGTTATTAATTTACATAGCGTGCTATCGTATGACTATTGTTATTCAATATTTGTTTAAAGAGAGAATTTCTTGAATATTTATTAAACTTGCCTCTAGCTTTTCGTCCGATTAATAAATTATTAATGCATATCGCTTAATAATACTACTAGCAAAAGGAATAAATTTGCATAACTTTTTAACCATTATTTTACAGGTATGCTGCTGTCGTTGGTCGTTTTACATTTAATCCATCATTTCTGAAAAGTATATATTTGATGACATAAGTGAACCAGAATTATTTAAATTTCTATTTAAAATATTCTGGCAGTTTTAAAGATTTTCGTTATTTCTCCTTCGTCTAGTCTGAAGTGAGCAATGACGATGATGTACTTAAGGCTATATAAAATAATTACGTGACGGTTAATTAGCTTGTTAACAAAATATTTTTAAAAACACGCCAAGCAGAATTGGAAAATAAATTTTTCTTTATCCAATTTAAAAATGCAACCCCCGAAAACCAAATTTTTTCTAAACCACGATTAAATTTTTTATTTAAACAATTTTTTTTTGCCATGTTTTTGTAAGGAGTTGGTAATCGCACGATTTTTTTTAATGTAATAAAAATATTCGTGTAATTGGGTTGACTTTACTTTAAAAAATAAAAAAAATCGAATATATTTAAATAATAAAAATATATATATATTCTAAAAATTGCGATTATAAAGCTAATTAATATATAATTTTAGCAATTAAAAATCATTCGATTTTTAAATGCTAAAAAATCGATTATAGTCAATTCGCTTTAAAATCGAATTTTTAACCGTTTAAAATTACCGATGATTATAAATTTCTAAACAAAAAAAAAATATTTTTAAATGCTAAAAAATCGATTATAGTCAATTCGCTTTAAAATCGAATTTTTAACCGTTAATTTTTAACCGATGATTATAAATTTCTAAACAAAAAAAAAATTATTTTTTTTTAGTGCGTGAAAGAAACGTGACAAATTAATTCCTGAAGAGGACTCACCTCAACGGGCCTCATCCATCGGTGCTCTGCTTATCTGCTGTCTAGATAATCGCTCGCTAGGAGGCGACACTGCCGATTTTGCGACGCTTTCGCACAGCAGACTTATGCACGTGTTGTTAGTGTGTGACGTAAATCGGAAGAAGCGAATCAAATTTGAATTATTTCGAACCAAATTAAATAATTCGAATATCTTATATATTTCGTATAACTAACCAGTTCATCTCATTAACTTAAAAAATTTTATCTAAACAAATAAATAAATACATTTATTCTATTAAATAAAATGCAGTTTTTCCATGTAACTGCATTTACTTAAGTATTAAGTTACTATTATTGAATAACAATCATTCGTATTGGTTATTATTATATTTCATTTTTATCTAAACAATATTATTAACGTAATAACCACTGGTAAATTGACACCATTATCAGAAGAAATAGAAAATAATCGTGACGTAATAATAATGCATGACGTAACAATAAGTTAAGTAAAATAATCTAGGGAATAAAAATAATGTGAAATGAATGTTTTCTTGTTAAATTTTTATTAACGTAGTAACTATTAGCAAATTGACGCCATTATCAGAGGAAATAGAAAATAATTGTGACGTAATAATAATACATGACGCAACAATAAGATAAGTAAAATAATGTAGTGAATAAAAATAACCTGAAATGAACGATTTTTGTTAAATTTTTATTAACGTAATAACTATTAGTAAATTGACATCATCATAGGAAATATAAAATGGTTATGACGCAGTAATGATGCATGACGTAACAATAGGATAAGTAAAATATTGCATGAAATAAAAATAACGCGAAATGAATGTTTTTTTTAATCAATTTTTTATTTTAAATTTTTATTAACATAATAACTATTAGTAAGTTGACATTATTATCAGAGGAAATAGAAAATAGTTATGTCGTAGTAATAATGTATGACGTAACAATAAGATGAATAAAGTAATCTATAGAATAAAAATAGTGTGAAATGAATTCTGTTTTGGTTAAATTTATATTGACGTAATAACTATTAGTAAATCGACATCATTATCAGAGAAAATAGAAAATGGTTATGACGGAATAATAATGCGTGACGTAATTATAAGATAAGTAATTTAATGAATTTTTGTTAAATTTTTATTTACTTGTTTAATACGCTATAATCGAGTAATTCATTTGCTATTAAGATTAAACATAACTTATTCAAGTTTATAGTGAAGTTTCTATATACGTAAGTTAAATATTCATAAACATTTTGATATATCAATAAAATCTCTGGAGTGATGTTTTTAGTCTCTCCGAAAGAAAGATTGAAAATGCAAAATTTTTATAACAAGCAGAAATATTCTGTCCTCCGAGAATCCATCTTTTATGGATTTTATTGTTTCAAAGATAGAATTTTAGAACTTACTACAAAAAAATAGTATAAAGGAATGCAAAGTATATATATATATATACAAAGGCAAAATATCTACAGCAAGACAAGCTTCTTATCATCAAATTTAATCGCATAAATTAATTCTTTTAAAGAATTTAAGAAGTGATTTTCCAATAGAATTTATAAAAATATGGATGAAGTTTTCCGAAGGACAAATTTTTGTAGTGAAAGTATTAGTAAATAATTTCGTTTACTGATGAAAACTATGCTAATTACGAGTGCATTAACCTTTCACTTAAAATACAGAATTGCTAAGAGAAGGAGAATCGATTGGAAAGACAGCAGAAACAGCATTCTTTTCCTTAAATCTAATTATTACTTTTGTGAAATTTGCAAATGGCATATTCAAAATAATTAGTTATCCTTTAACGTTTAAACGCAATTAAGAGTATAACGGAGCAATTAAAGTAACACGCAAGAATATTACTTCTTCTTCTTTTTTGTTTTTTAAACAGAATATAATTACCGTCGTCTTAACATATCATTAGTTACGTTATGTCATAATACGTCATTGATCAAGTTTACACGAAGTTATCTACCTTCCCGCAACATTAAAAAATTCTCAAATATTAAATTATATCGTGTAAGACAAAACTTATATACATAATTACAACCTGCAGATATTTAAAAAATTTTTTTTTTAAATTTGTAATTTTTTAAAATTGTTTATGCTGTTCTCGATTTAAAATTTAATAAGTAGTAAGTTTAAAAATATATTTTGCATAATTTTTGTGGTTTAAATTTAATTATTGTTTTAATATTAAAATATTTTAAGACCATACAAATTAGAGATTTTTTTCGAGAGCTAAAATCTTTACAGTAATATTTTCTAAAAGATTTTTTTAAGTACAAATTAGAGATTTTTTTCGAGAGCTAAAATCTTTACAGTAATATTTTCTAAAAGATTCGTATATCTAGAGAAAATCTTAGACTAATTACTGCATACATGTTATAATTAACAAGAACAAAAGGATGTTTTGAGTTGATATATAATAAAATTCCTTCCATTATATATATATATATATATATATATTTGACTAGAGGCTATACTGTCTTCATAATGACGTTTAATCTGCTTTTTCTAAATAGATATACGAGTGTTATGTGCTGTTTACTGTTAGAGAGTAAGCTAACCAATTTACTGCATCCATAATATAAAAAAAAGAAGTTAGGAAAACGTCCTGTCTGTTTAGTTTCATTCAAGACTTACCCTTTGGTCCAGTCACGTGGAATTCTTCTTGCTTGTCAACCCATCTGATCAATAGATTCTAGACGAATCTAAGACGTAAAAAAACAACAACAGATCTATCGGATAAATAAAGAAATAATCAAACTAGAGAAGAAGAGACTAAAAATAAAATAATCGTGTGGAAAAAGAGACTAATATAATTATTTCACGAGTAGGCGACATATTTATAAAATTAACCACGTATTTTTTTCGTCATTTTTTGGTTGTACATTTTAAAAATCATTCGAATAGGAACATTTTTACATTTTTTTTACTAATTTATGAATACGTAATCAATATAACTATATACCTAAATTATTTTTCTTTATTAATTAAATACCTATAAAATTTATATATGCGGCTAAATTTTAATAATCTCAATCAATTAAATGACGAATATTTTAATAAGCTAACATGATTAACGATTACTGGAGACATTTTTTTAATTATCAAAATAATTATTAGCTAAGTTCCAAAGGATTTATTTTAATAAAAATCTTTTATGATATTGTTGCATAAAATTCGATACAATTTAACAACAAATATTGTGTTACATATTGAAAAGTTTTTCCTACATAATTTAAAGACAAAATTCTTGTTACCCGAATTTTTTTCCTGTATTTTTTATAGGCGAATTATTTTTTAATTTTAAAACAGTTTCTTTAGTAATGAGTTTAGACCGTTTAATTAAATAATAATTAAAAAATAACTTTTAATAAAAGTTCAATAAAGAAAACTGTTATGCAACGTGAAGTGAACAATAGTTTAAATACTCTGTAGCATTTTTTTATTTTATCAAACTAAATTTTAAAAATTTTTGGTTTTTATTTCTTAGAAGGTATAATTAAAATTACTGAATTTTTTTATGTTTTTTAAATATTAAAGTTGATGATTGCACAAGAAAATCTTTCTGAATCCCCTGTTGGTACTTCGTCCTTATATTTTATTTATATAAAAACAAATAATTTTTTCTCTGTTATTTTAAGCTATTTTTTATAAGTATTTCATCCGAAATTTTTATCTGTTATCTATCTATTTATTATTATTATTATTGAGTTTTTTGAAGAAATTTTTATAATTCTTCTCGGGTTTAACCCTTTTCCGATTCAATAAAATATTTTGTTGTATAAAAGAAAACAACTTACCGCATTGTAGTTGTAAAATAACCGAAAAACTATCTATCAAAATATTTATTTTCAATATTTTTCGTTTTATTTATTTATCTCATTCAGTTCCATAAAGAGCACGAAATTATTATTTTCTAAAATTTTTCCTTTTTTTGTAACTTTAAATAAAAAAATTTTTTTTCTTCAGATATGATAATTTTTACAGGTTATTTTGACATTTATATACATGTTATCAGAATAATTCACAAATTTATTTATGATTCCAGGAGGTTATTTGTTATCTTTTACACATTTTCTTTCAGAGCGTTGAATGAATTTAAAATTTTTAATATATATATATACACGGGCTATAAATATATTATTTTTCATTTTGCCTTTATAAAAATAGTTTTTCGTGCGATAATTATCATATAAAAGAAATTTTAATCTTTCCGAAAATAGCTTTTTCAAATTTTGTTAAAGAAATTCAAGACATCTGTCTAGTTTTTTTTTCTTTTTCTATTGTCATTATGCGGTATTAGAGTTCCCCTTGACGGTCTAGATCTGGTCAATTTTCGAAGATTTTTACAGAATTAAGTTCGGAAGTAATTTCGAATCTTACTTAATATATTTACTTAGAATAAGCGAAATCATTTTTACAACAAAGGACACGCGATCCTTTCGTAATTACCGTTTCCACCAACTTGATAACTTAATACGAACCGTTCTGATTGATGTGCAATATTATCTCGCCAATCGTATATATATGTTATCCAAGAAAATGATTAGAATGATTGAAAAACTTTCTTTGACTAATAAAATGAGAAACTGTCTTTTAATCCTTACGAAAATTATTAAAAAAAAGTCAGTTTTAATGTTAATTATGACGCCGTTTCCTTTCAATAATAACAATGACTTACGTAATAATATAAATAATAATTCTTTGACTAATAAAATGAGAAACTGTCTTTTAATCCTTACGAAAATTATTAAAAAAAAAAGTCAGTTTTAATGTTAATTATGACGCCGTTTCCTTCCAATAATAACAATGACTTACGTAATAATGTAAATAAATTTCATTATTATTATTTTTTGCAGTATTATTTAAAACTAAAAAATTTATTTATATTGTCATTCTTACCTGCAATTATTATTATTTACGTAACAATGTAATTTATCATTATTACCGGTATATTACGTAATAATTACTTAGTTATTATTACGTAATAACCAGTCTTCCAAAATATATATTTTATATTACGTAATTATAAATATTACGTAAATAAATAAAATAAATATTATGTATATAAAAAACTTATAAACATTTCGTAATTATTATTATACTACATAATATTTATACCGTACATTATTATGTGAAACTTTACATTATTACGTAATTTAAAACATAACAATGTAAGTTATCATATGTCACATTATTAAATAATTTATTACGTAACAATGTAATTATCATACGTTACATTATTAAGTAATTTATTACATAACAATGCAATTATTATACGTTACGTTATTAAGTAGTTTATTACGTAACAATATGAAAGTTTATGTATTGCATTATTACGTAGTTTATTACATAACGATGCAAATTATTACGTAATAAATGATATATACTGCATATAGACATATATATTGATTAAGTAAGTTATATTGCATTATTATATAATAATGCTCGATAAATTAGTCAAAACAATAATAAATTATAATATTTTAGACAATATTTAGATGAAAAGTAGAGTTAAATTTATGCTGAATATAACGTGACAGTAATTATTATCTAGGTTATAAAATGTCTAAAAAGATAATGAATTCAAATTAGATACCAAGAAGTAAATTAATTAGAATTGATGACGTTTATTTTTGGATAATATCTTCTATATTTGATATCCAGAAATGGCCTGATGAAGTATCTACTCAAATACATTATTTCTATTACCAGCAGATATATCGATTACCAAAATTCTAGTTATTTTTGGAACAGGAAATGTCTGAAGTATAATTTGTGGGAAAATTCTTCCTTTTTTGAAAAATACAGATTTGTGGAGAAATTTTTCTGTTTCTTTTTTTTCTGATCCATTTACTTTTATAAAAATAAGCATTTCTAAATAACATTTAAAAAATGTTATTTTTGTAAGCAATATTTTAATTAAAAACTGAAATAAAAGCAAAAATAAAAATCAATATTTAATTTGAAGTTGATTTATCTTGAGTCTTTAATTTTAATTAAAACCAGCGTAATTTTATAGATTGTTTAGTAACTCATTAGCTATTATATGGATTAAATTATATTATAAAATTTTATTTAAAACTCATTTTCGATGTTGATCCACTTATTTCCTGATTGAAAATAAGATTAGATTCAACACAAGTTTGCTAATTTTTCATGATAATTTGCTTAAAACTGCTAATTAAATTATCTTATATTCTAGTATTATAATATAAGGAAGATTTAAATAAAATTAGTCTATGTATTTTTATAAGGGATTTACAGCAGGCCTATATAGGGGAAACTGGCCCAAAATGATTCCCTTAAGCAAAAACCCGAAAAAATTCAAAATAAATTGTTATTGGATTAATTTTTTATATATATTTTGGAAGACTAGTCTTCCGACTATGAAATATTTTAAACACTTCGAAGATTATTCATTCGAAATAAGAGAGGAAAAGTAAAAAATTCGAGACTATGCCAAAGGATCATTTTATCATCCAAAATGATTCCATAGAGATCATTTTTCCTCAGATAATTACAATTAATAAATAATTGCAATATTTATTAATTGTAAATAAAACAGTAGATAAAAACACTGCAAAAACAAATTTTATTATATTTGCGTAAGATGTTATTCCATATTTTTGGAAGTAAGACAAACATCAGTTAACTAAAATTCTAATACCTTAGGTCACACAAATTGATTTTCGTTTATTCAAAATGGCACATCCCAAATATACTGACCTAACCTAACTACAACATAATCGCCATCTTGTTTGTAGTAGTACAAGCTTTGCTGGTTTGCCAACAGATGATGGTAAGGTCTCGAGCCCAAATGCAATTATCAGTTGGTCAACTATTTAATTGCAGGAGTGAGAACAAAGGCTCCTATTGTACAGTCCGCCAACAAAACAGTTGCTAGTGGGCGCAGTCTCATAGGAGTCTTTTGTTCTCACTCCTGCAATTAGATAGTTGACCAACTGATAATTGCATGTGGGCGCGAGGACTAAAACTTGAAGAAATACAATGGGGGATCGTTTCATCTGACATTTTGGACCAGTTTCTCCTATTTACAGCAGACAGTAAATCTGTTAGAAGTATTTATTATCTAGTATACTAAAAATAAGTATCCATTAATTAAATATTAACATACTAGAATATTTATATGTATCTGGTCTATTATAAACATAAAAATCAATAAAAGACAACTCAATATCAAATAAGTAGCTCTTAAGCTAGTCATATCAATGCATGCCTGCTGTAACTACCTCGATACATTATATAAATATTGAAATAAATACATATCGATATCAGCGGCGTTGCAGAAAAATGAGAGGCCCCCGCAAAAATGCCGATAGGGCCCCTCTTTTTTTACTTTATCGACATAATTTATTTCAAACGCTATCTAAACTCTGTAACGCAGGGTGTCGACGTACATTTATAATAAGTGTAGATGTAAAAATGATTTGCTTAAACATAAAGAATCAAAACCCTGTAACTCTTATTTCAAACGCTATCTAAACTCTGTAACGCAGGGTGTCGACGTACATTTATAATAAGTGTCGATGTAAAAATGATTTGCTTAAACGTAAAGGATCAAAACCCTGTAACTCCAGATGCCAACGTTTATTTATAAGGATGTCTACGTAAAAAAAGCCTAACGCAAACTAATTTATTAATAAGGTTAATACTTGAAACTTTATATACAGGTGAAAATAATTTTATTATATACAGTATATAAATTGTAAAACTTTTAAACAGATCTATATTGATTTAAATGAAAGTAATTTTATTTGGACAAATTAAATAGATCAGAAGATATTTAAGTTTACATGCTGTTTATATTGATTTAAATGAAAGTAATTTTATTTGGACAAATTAAACAACAATTAAATAGATCAGAAGATATTTAAGTTTACATGCTGCTACGAAATCATTCCGAACGTTTGGCATTTTTATTTGCAAATTCTTCTGAGTAGATTGATATTAAGTTTTTTTTTTTTAGCTGTGTCGCATTCTATTTTTTATTGATTTCTACTGTTTCTAATAAATCTAATATTTTTTCTTTGGTCGAGTTATGTAAAATTTTAAAATCATCATTAAACACATGATTAAATTCTAACAAATGATACGCATAGTTTGATTTACTTATTCTATGTATAAGATTTTAAACTTGTGTCGTATAGAGATGTATACAGCTTAGTTTGTGGTAGCTTACCACCTCGAGAGCCCTGCATTAGACGTACTGTAGCGCTTTAATCAAACAATCGCAGCACCCGTAAACATAAAAAATGTATGTGAAAACAATACATAAATTGTAAATTAGCGCTAACTAACGCTGACGCTCTGCGTTAAATTGGTTTAACTGTTCTGCGTTAAAATCGAGGTTATTGGGGATCGATTGGGTATTAGAAGATTTTTCTTCAGGGTGAGTTCGGTCACCAAGAAAATCGGGTTCCCCCCGCGTTGAGGGTTCTGCTGACCAGCCGACGCTCTGCGTTAAATTGGTTTAACTGTTCTGCGTTAAAATCGAGGTTATTGGGGATTGATTGGGTATTAGAAGATTTTTCTTCAGGGTGAGTTCGGTCCCCACGAAGATCGGGTTCCCCCCGCGTTGAGGGTTCTGCTGACCGTCAGGTACGCCACTGATCGATATATATCATACATATCGATATTTTTCCTTGATATACTCGAGTATCGAGAAATATTTTTGATAAAGAACATTTTTGAATTACACTACATATCAAAACGGGTGTTAATCATACATATCGATATTTTTCCTTGATATACTCGAGTATCGAGAAATATTTTTGATAAAAAAATATAACTACATATCAAAACGGGTGTTATTTTTGTTTAACTTTTTAAATAGAAATATTAACAACGATAGATAGTGTCAAAATTAATTAAACTTGCAAAAGTTTATTTGTTAATATTGAAACATTTTTCAAGCAATTTAGTTATTCACTAATGTACGCCACACTACTAACACAGAATCAAGGATATAAAATTGATGATTAGTTCATTATTTATATAAAAAATTGAATTTTTCTCTCATTTAAGTGAAGTTTGCAGTATAATTTAATTACAAAGAACTTTTAATATTATCTTTGAATAAATGTGTTTTCTTGAAATAAATCTTTTATCATTTGATTGTCATAAATGCCAATTAAATGAAAGAAATCCGTGTGCACATAAATGAATTATTTGATATTTATCGAAGCGCAGTTGATAATTAAATACACTGACAAAAATTTTTAAATTATTTTTATTAATTTTATAAAATTTATAAAAAAAATCCGAACAATCTTTTATTAATTACTGCATTCAATATAAAATTAATTATAGTCCGCTATAAATATTACGAAGGGTAGTATAAAAAAATGTTTCGCGTGTACAGTATATATTTTCGGAGCCAGTAGACATATGTGGTAAAATGCAGATGTGGGTAAAATATACCATATGCTGGTACAGGCATCCTTCCTCTAACGAAACCATGGGCCCAGCAGTGAGCCATATTGCAAAATTTGGGTGGGAACGTCTCGACCATCCAAACTTGGCAATATGTTTTGCTGTTGCTGCCAAAACAAAAAAATGCCAGAGTAGTTTTTTGTTGAGACATTCGTTGCTTAGTTATTATTACAAAATACAGTATAAAGTTCTTCATTAATAATTAAATTTTTCTGTTTAGAACAAAGATTAAATATTCAGTCGTTTCCGCCTTTTAATGTACAGCTCCGGCCAAAAAGTTTGTCACATTCAGCTAGGCGCTGGAAACCGTAAATCATGATCGACTGCAGTTTCCAATCCACGTACCATGCTGACATGCTACAGTTTCCAACCCACATACCGTGCTGCCTACATTGAGTGCGTTAGACATCCGATCTACCGTGCTGCCTACATTGAGTGCGTTAGACATGTCCCACACAGATATTGAGTGCGTTAGACATGTCCCAAACGCATTCAATGTAGGGGAGGTGAGCATTAGACGTGTCCCACACGCAATCAATGTAGGGGAGGTGGGTTACGAAAGGCGTTAGACGTGTCCCACACGCATTCAATGTAGGGGAGGTGGGTTACCAAAGCATGGGAGGTAAATTGGCAAGACTGATCGCTCTAAAGTATTATCGCTCGCAGCATTATTTTTTATGATAATGTAACAGATGGATTGGAACCAAACGTATCGTGTAATTTTACATCTTGAAAGTGTCGCGCAAGATACTGTCCCTTTCAAGATGGCGTCGGGCACAGGTATCGATACTTCGTTATGATACGTACTTTTTCATATAGCTACTTATCGATCGCGATTGATTTATATACCGATTTACTACTAGTAATATGACTGAAAAATTTAATTTTATATACCGATTTACTACTAGTAATATGACTAAAAATATTATGCAAAAATAGAAAAAAATATTATGCAAAAATCTCGGATTCCGTGAAAAGCAGAATCTTGCCATCTAAACGTCAACATCATGTCCAATCTACATCCATGGACAATCTACATCCTATGATTCCTACAGAACGCTAAAGATTTGAATCATAATAGATGTTTACATATAGTTATCATTAATGTTATCATGAAATAGTATATTGAAATAAATTTAAGTAATACAACTGATATACAGTTTTTATTAGAAAATTTTTTAAAAATTTTTGACAAGATAGAAAACTTACCGATTTGACGACATCTATCATCGTGATTTTGAAACTAGTTTTAAATAATTATATTAATATAACAGAAATAATTATTTTGGCAAGATTCTGCTTTTCACGGAATCCGAAATTTTTTCATAATATTTTTTGTCATATTACTAGTAGTAAATCGGAATATAAATCAATCGCAAAAACGGAACCGATAAATAGCTATATGAAAATGTAATTATCACAACAAGTATCGATCAAGCGACGCCATATTGAAAGTGAGAGTGTCTTGCAAGACATTTTCTATAATTATACGAATTCGTGTTATAGGAGAGCGCAGGGAGAGCGATTTTGTTATATGGATTTGTGTTATTGGAGAGCGCATTATACGGGAGTTTACTGTAATAATCTTGAAGGTGTCGTGCAAGAACTATATTCAAACTCTGGCAATAACATTTTCAAGATGTAATTATACATCTTGATATATACTGTATATATATAATATAAAACCATAAATTATATAAGTAACTTATGGATTTCAACATAAAATCATAACCGGCATAATCGTAAGAATAATTCCCGACGTATTTTTGGCTTTAAAACAAGATGTAAAACCATAACAGTTTTTCGTAATTACGATGATGGTCAGGTGACGTTTTACTTCTCATTCAGCATGGCAACGGTACTTGGTTCGTTTACCAATTTTGAGGTAAATTTTTCGGAATATTTTAAAATTGGTACCGTTTTTGCCCATGGTTCTATTATAATTTTTGACTAGTTTGATTAGATCTATCGAATGATATCACATTTGGCAATTCCGTGAAAAACAGAATCCAGCCATTATATTATTATAATGAATATCTATTATAAATTAACATATTATTTAATAAATATATTTTTAAGATGATTCAATAAATTTATTTTTATATAGTAATCAAAATATCAAATTGTGAGCTGCAAAATATAATGTACAGTATGTATTAACTGAAGATGATTTAACTGTAATAGAATATAGTTACATTGAATATTTTATATTAGCCGGGCCGGAATATTTTATATTTTATATTAGGTCCGGGCCCTATTACTCCAGGGCCGACGAGAAGATGGGGTGATGAGGTAAAATTCTCTGGGCCCGGACATCATCCCATAATTTGTTTTTTTATTCACTAATTAACAGTAGAAGAACGGTACTGAATTAGAGTCCGAAGAGGGATAATAAATTGCCCCAACCTTATAACTTTAAAATTACTTGAGCCCATGTAAAATTTTCTCCTAGACTCGGCGACGTCTCTCGATGCCTTGAGTAGTTTCCAACCTTTTTTTACTCGTGGCTCACTTAATTTATCTCTATAGTGGGACTATACAGATAAATGAAGTGAGCCACGAGTAAAAAATCCCATTGGAATAGCCGGATTAACATAGTAGCAAAAGTAGCATATGCTACGGGTCCCGCGCTTTTAGGGTCCCCGTGGCAATAAATATGTACATAATGTTTTGGTCATCTAATACGAGGGAAAAATCAACGATCTTGTGATTTATGTCATATTTAGCGCTTTTTCATTTGATGTCACGAAACTGTGAAAGAAAGAACATAAGAGGGCGACTTAGTGTGACTCTGAACATAAACTTCTGCGTGAAATGGATACATCCTATATCATCGACAAATTTGCTCATGCTAAATGTAGAAAAATTAATATTTAATCAATAATATTGACTGTATTGCTTCTTTTGATAATGATAATTACTATGCAAATTAAAAATATGTGTTCAAATATATTTGTGTTGTTTTATTGAATTTTTTTTAATATAGGCCCCTTTCTTAACATATGCTATAGGCCCCGCATTATCTTAATCCGGCCCAGCCCATTGGTATACAGTACAATATTTTGTTTTGCTTTTACTCGTGACCCCTCAATAACACTGTATGATCTTCGTTGAGAACTACTATCTTGTACTGTATTGATTAATTTAATTAATTAATGGGTTCTCTATGGCACTCAAGTTTTTCTATAAAGTCTTATTTATATTTAATTGGAAGCAAATATTAACTTAAATTTGCTGAAAGAAATCTGAAATTAATATACTTATAATTAATATCATAGATAATTTAATAATAAAGTTTAAACTGTATGTTCGCTTCAATTTCTGAATGATAAGGGAATTGTTTCGGGCAAGTAGAGCAACAAAATTTATAAAAGTAATTTTTATATTAAAGTGTAAACATATATGGTATTTAAGAATAATTTATTTTAATTTAAGAAATTTAAATTTCCTTATTTATTCCGCTTCAACTTATTTTAGTTTTAAAAATATTCAGTATTCAAATAATAGTTATACTATAAATAAATACAACAGAAACAGATATATAACAATACAATACATGAACTGTTTCTTCCGATATGATTCAGAATATATTATATGCTTTTGTTAGAATGGAGATCATTAGCTAATACAGTGGAGTCGATTTTATCAACTCCTGCAGATCTCCAAAAAAAGTTTGTAAAATCAAAAGTTCGTAAATGGGAATGAGATTAATTAACATTAATTCTATGGAATACTTTTCGGGACCAACTCAGTAATTCGCAAAAACGTGTAGTTTGTAAATTGGAGGTTCGTAAAAATGCGAATCCGCTGTAAAAAATTCTCAGCATTCCTCTCCTTTCAAATTTTCAAACTGTTTCTGTTTTAAATTACTATATATTTAGATTGTTTTATCTTTGCAAATCAAGATTATTTGTAAACAGAGCCGGCTCTAGGGTAGTCGGCGCCATGCTGCAAGGTTCTTTTAAAGCGCCTCCTATATTTTTTTAAAGACAATAGTGGCTAAATAATCTTGTAAGACGCTCCCATATGGTGGCGCTCTGATGTTGTGCATCAATTGCATTGTGCCTTGGGCCGGCTCTGTTTGTAAATACTGTATGATAGTTTATTTAATGAATACTAGAAATTACCCACTCATATAAATGAGCGGAAATATAATCTTGTGATTTAATCTAATAATACTGTATATAACGACGAAATACACCTCCGAACTCGTATAGCGAATCCAAAGATCATTCAGGGTATCGTAAAATCGCATCCATTATTACGTTACAGCGCCATCTGCGGACTCTGTTTTTAGTAGAATTACAGTTTCACTGTATTCTTTAATTTTTAAATTATTAATAACAACAAATAATTTGGACTGTCATTTGTAAATTATTAATAACAACAAATAATTTTGGCTGTCGCAGACATCCGTTAGACGTTTCTAACGATACCATATTTATAGAAATTGGTACAGTTGTTCGACTGAAAAACGGACATCCAGCCAGCCAGCCACGTTTGACTATTAATATATATGATGCTTTTGGTCATAGAATTTATATGTATTATCATTAGAAAAATGGAGTAAATAGAGAATTGTCTAAGTATTTTTCCAATATTAAGCTAGTATATACATACATACCAGCTTTAAGTACCAGCAAAGCAAGTGAATGTTTGGATCGGCACATTTCTAGGGGCATCATTTCGATTAAGCAACTAAAACAAATTATATTCTATGTGAAATCCAAAAATATATTTTTTATAGAATGATGGAAAATCTAGAGCGATTTTGTTCAACTATGAACTTTCGAATGTATATGATTTAATATCATACACACTCGAAAACAGGTTTTAGGCCGACTTTCGCAAGTGTTTCGATAAACCTTGCTGTTTTAAGCAAATTATTTGTAATGCATACAAAAGAACTTCTAATAATGTCAACTTTAATATTAATAAAGGAAATTAATGTTTAAACTTAGATTCAAACTTTCATAAAAAATAAACTTTTTGATATATGCTTTTTTAATCTTTTAATTAATAATTTTGGCTAATTGAATTTTAAAAATTTAACAAAATTCAATAATATAGTTTCAGAATTTTAAAATTAGATCATATTATATTAATATACACGTAATTTTGTTTCTGGCATGAGTTTTAGCAAGAAATACTGTATCCTTAGAAACAATTGTTGACATAATATTGTACAAATACAGTATAAAATTGTAGTTAAAATTATTATATTAACCTGAAATTACTCTATACAGATATTTGTAAAATATGCTCAAGAATCTCAAGAAATGAATGGAAAAATCAAACATAATTTACATATAATTTTAAATATGCGTACGTACTTGATATATACTTGATTATACGTAAAATACGTATAATCAAATGTTTATATGCAATACATTGTATATGCGTTTACTCAACACGAATGCCATATTTTGTTCAGAAATTGTGAAAATGTAAATACAGTTATAAATTCGAACATTTTAATAATTAGACTTATTAATGGTCATTGTAGTAACCTATAAATACGATAGATGTGAAGTTATAAGAAAGAATAAATTTAGCAGTAAAGTAATAAAGTAAGTAGTAAAGTAAAATAAAAATAATCATCGAATAAACCGGAAATTCTAATTTAATTATATTTTTGCATTATATTTAGTACTATCTACATATTTATCTAACATAAATTCAATACGTCAGTACTTAAGTTATTTTGATTTTACTAATCCATAATATATTTTTTAAAATATAGTAGACCTACTGAATGTTCTAATTATACTTTGATTATTACGTATAACAATAATTTTTTTCTTCTGCTACTTTTATATTCAAATTTTAAAAATATATTTGAATATAAAAGTAGTAGAAGAAATGGTAATATTGAAAAAAATGATAAATCAAACACGTATTAAAGTAACACAACTAATCAGAGATAGAGTACAGGAAAAACTTCATTCCATAGATGAGACTCTGAACTAGAATAGGTAAATGCTGTGAAGTTTCAATTATTGTATAATTGATAACAGATTGGCAGGTAAGACAGAAAATGCAAATGACAAATTTATGAAGCACAAAATTGATAACATAAAAATTCTAATGTTAGAATGTTCTAATTTAATATTAGAAATATTTGCATTTAAGGAAAGCATACGCATCAATCTGTAAATAGGAGATCGATTTTGAAATTTTCTCTTCAAATGCAGTAATATAATGAAAAATTTACAAAATGTTTTTGAGCATCAGTTGAGGATGTAGTGAACCGAAAATAAACCTACTCACCCGTATTGTCGTAAGTACCACTTCGTTAAAATTTCTGTAGGCTTTAGCGATGAGGTGGAAAAACAATTTTTTGTTGTGTATTCGATTGAGAGAAACATAGACAACATAAGTTTCGGACTTTTAATGAAATTTTGCGCTCGGTTCAAGACCAAACGTGTGCATAACTCAGCGTCAGTTTTTTCACGTAGGTGATATTCTCGATGCTCATGCGCCAATTTTCATCAGTGAAAGCTTGATAAATTGTTTTTTCGTTTGAATACGACAAATTTATTTTCTATAGATAGAAATTTCTTCCATTTGGCGTTCTTTCTAGGTATGATTTTCGAGTTATAGTTGCTTAGAGAACTGTAAATATAGCATAAAAATCAAAACTGTTCTCATACAGGAAGATGGATAAGATGAGAAAGAAGACAATTATAGTAATGTAGTGATTTACTTACTTCTTGCACATTACGACGTCATATTCCAATCTTTAAAAGAAAGAAAAAGTTGACTATTGACGGAAATGACCTCCAAACAAAGCATTAAATAACTATTCCACGCCCAAGGTTATTTATATCGTAAACATCGTTTGATGAACGAAATATCAGTCAATGCATAAAATTTCAATCTCATAATCCTTCCGCGAAATTCCTGCAGAATTACTGTTAAATCTAAGCAATATAATCATTGATGAAATCTTCATTGCACTGTAATCTGTAGTTATTTCTTTCACAAAAGAATATCAGTCAATGCATAAAATTTCAATCTCATAATCCTTCCGCGAAATTCCTGCAGAATTACGGTTAAATCTAAGCAATATAATCATTGATGTAATCTTCATTGCACTGTAATCTGTAGTTATTTCTTTCACAAAAGAGGTAGAATTTAGTAATCCATGGCAAATTCGATTGTACACTTGTTATTGCAATAAAAAAACAGATTAATGATATTAAACAGCACACCAGTTAAGTCAATTCAGTGATTGGAAAACAAAAAGCAGCCAACCTATTACTATGATTGGCTGTTTGGTAGCTCACTTATCTGCCTGAAGGTCAATCTTTACAAACAAGTGAATTAAATTATTAAATTGCAGTTTTTTAAATAACTAATATAGAATTTAAATTTGGAAGAAAAAAAAATAAAAACGGTTCATTTGCTTTATTTTTTTTTTATATTCACTATCCATAGTGAACTATAGTTCAAAGAAATTGATAAATTAGTCACAGTTGACAACAATCGTTTCTGTAATTACTATAGAAAACAGTTATATTCGCTTTGGTGCTCTCTTATTCTGTTAAGGATACAAAAGTATGGCATGTCATAATCACCAGGAAAT
Source organism: Olivierus martensii (assembly GCA_000484575.1). Taxonomy (NCBI): domain Eukaryota; kingdom Metazoa; phylum Arthropoda; class Arachnida; order Scorpiones; family Buthidae; genus Olivierus; species Olivierus martensii. Next base: position 39,503 of record AYEL01051211.1, on the reverse strand, counting down.
GTTCTTTTCTTTTCAAATTCAATCAAGTATCAGTATAATTGCAGATATTATTATTTCATATATTATTTCTGATTAATATTAACATATTTTTGATTAAAAAGTCTCCACTGTTATAGTAATTATTCGCAAATTATATTTCAAATATAATAATAATAGACACTATAATTATTAATGAATATTGTATAATATTCATTAATAATTATAGAATTAAGTGATTTTAATAAGAGGCTTCTATATAAATGAATATTTATATAGAAGCCGCTTATTAGAATCACTTTGGTACCGATCTATTTTGATAACAATAACCGATTGATAACATTAAGCAGTGCTTACCATATTAGCTTACCATACAAAAGAAAAGAAAAACATTAACAAAAGTACAATTTTCGATTTTTTATATTATTTTACAGTATATACTGTACTTATGCGGTTATATACAGTGTAACTTCAATACAACGTTTTCGTCGGGACTCCTGAAAAAACTATGGATACAGTAAAATGATAGATGCGGGGGTATATAATATGAAAAAAAAAAGAAAATAGGATTAAAAGATAACTCTAATAATAATAATAATAATAACTTTATAACGGATCGACAACATTTGTTGAACTTTATTTTATGTAATCAATTAAGCGAAAAAGTAAAGTGAAATAATTTATACTTATAGTTACTGTTACCAATTCCAGTTTACGGAAAATCACGAAGTATTAGAGTAATAGTAAGAAAATTCTTATATCAAAAAATAATTTTTTTTTTTTTTTTTTCAATAAAGGGAATTATAAAGTCACTAAATCTCCATATCAGCAATTTTAAATTATATATTTCGTCATAAAAAAAAAAAAAAAAAAAAACAAAATTTAAAAAATTAAAAAATATTTTAAAAAAAAAAAAAAAAAAAAAGAAATCACCAGATCTGGCAACAGTAAGGCAGCACATTCGTAAGGGCGGACGTGCGTTGAAACCACCTAAAGGCTTAGCGAAGTTTTAAAAAGCAGACATATTTGTCTGTATGAACTTATTAAATTAAAAACTTGCATCGATCTAATTTCTATTTATTAAAAAACGTACATAAATCAGATTTTTCCACTTAAGTCGAATCTGCATTATTTTAAATGGAGGACAAGTGTTTATCTTCGGATTTCACGTTTTTTGCCTAAATTTCGGTAAAAACGTAACAATAAATGAACGGTTAACAAATAATGTTGTTTATTTTAATGGATTCATCTAATATTTTAGTATTATCCGCGATATTTTTTCAGTTTTAAATATGGTAGTTTATAGCGGTGTATCGATTCTGATGACAATAACGGAAATTCTGATTACTATAAACGGAATTTTCATAATGCATTTTAATATAGATGATTTGAGAAAATTTTTTATAACATTTTAATAACATTAAACGCTTGATAACAATATCCGCGATTACAATAAGCGGATATTCGTAGGTTTTGGATATTCAAACTATAGCATTCGATTAAGTCTGATGATAAAGAATCAAGTTCATTAGACAATGTTTTATTTATTTATTTATTATTATATTTCATTGATTTATATTACGTAATTAGAATATTGTGTACTGAAATCATTATAGATAAATAATTGGGTTTATTATATTTTCTTTTTTTTTAATTTGTGTTTGCTATTTTACTTGTTTCCAAGTAACTTTTATCAGGACTAGTTCTGTTTATCCATTAGTACAGTATAATGTATTTTGAATATAAATAAATAAACCATTCATAGCTTTATAACAATTTGATTTTTATATAAATTATTATCTTACAACGACAAAAAATAAAATTTGAAATGGAATGGTTTAAAAAATTTTATGATGAAACTATTGAAAAGCAAATTTTTTTTAAGCATTCGTCAAGCTGCTAATCAAACAGAAATAAGCGATTAAAAATCCGCTTTAGAATCAATTCGAAAAATTCTTAATTAATTGTAAATTTTTTTTTTTTTCATTATACGAAATCACTTTGTTCATCTAAATAAAATTTTTTCCTAGTCAGATTCGCATTCTTTCTTTCCTGATGAACTACAATATTATTCAAGGTCCATTGCCGACAGCGAAAAACGTCCTTGACAGTCAGTTGGTGTGCACGACACCATTGTTTATGCATCTAGGCGTAAATGTCCTTGAGTATCCACCTGTAACTATTTAAGAATATTTTAAATTTAATAATATTTTTTTCAAATTATCTGATTCATTATATTTTTAAATAAATATCATGAATCGGATAATTTTGAAATTATCCGATTCATGAAAATTTTTCTGATTTCATAAATACAGAGTGATTCAAACAATGTATACACATTATGAACTGTCATAGAAAATTTATTTCCCTACCTACAAAGTTAAATTTCTGAGAAAGAAAAGACTATAGTTCAATTGGAAAAATAAATGTACTTTCTGGTCAAACTGAATATTCCAAACAATTAATGTTCAAAATGGTGGTCTTCAGCGTTGATACATTTCTGAGTATGAGTCACGACTGATTCCGTACTTCGCACCAAAATGTCCAATTGGATTTCTGCACACAGTATTTGAATCACATCCCAAAGTATGTCCAGGTTACGTGGTTTACAATGGTAAACCTCATTTTTTAATGTGCCCCATAAGAAAAAATCGAGCAACGTAAAGTCTGGAGAGCGTGCAGGAAACTCGTTAAAAGATGAGGTGCACCGTCGTAAACCACGTAACCTGGGGACACTTTGGGATGAGATTTAAGTTGTGTGTCCATTGGACACTTTGGTGATCCCATTGGACACTTTGGTGAGAAGTACGGAATCAGTTGTGACTCGTACTCAGAAATGTATCGATGCTGAAGACCACCATTTTAAACATTTACTTTAACCATTTGTAACATTCAGTTTGACCAGAAAGTACACTTATTTTTCCAATTGAACTGTAGTCTTTCTTTTCTCAGAAATTTAAACTTGTAGGTAGGAAAATAAATTTTCTATGACAGTTCAAAGTGTGTATACGTTTTTTTGAATCACCCTGTATTATGAAATTAAATGATTTCGTAATATTTATTTCAAAATTATCGTAATATTTTCTATTGTTATCATATTCAGATATGCGATATATGCGAATAATAATGAATCGATAGATTCATTATTATTTATTCTCTTTTTTCAATAGAAAGAAAATTAATTCAGGCTTATTTCAAGTGAAGATGAAAGTAGTTGTCAGTACTGTAATATCATACCTAAGGCTAAATTTATAAGTATAAGAAAAGATTCAATTATTAATTCTTTGGGTTTAAATGTTCGTCATACAATGGTGATCAACTAAAGATGATATAGTCTTGTAGAGAGGTTGGTCCCTTGAAGATACCACTCGATCCTAAGTACCAATTCGTCTGGCTTCTAACTTTTAACCATTACAGCAAAGTTGGACTGCAAACAGCACCGAAAGACTACTAATACTCCAGAAGATTACTGAAGTACACATTCCTTCTAGTCAGAAAGGCGTGGATCCTTAAGGAAGAGAAATACTATAATAAATACGCATATTATAGAGAACTAAAACATTCTTGATTTAATAATGAATTCCCAAAAAACTTCTGTATAAAATGACGAAATTAGATTCCAAAAGGCATAAAGTACTGTATTATATATTGTAATATGAATTAAATTAATTTTATTAATCAGTAATACAGTAATACCCCGACTTACGCGAACTCGGAGTTACGCGATTCTTGATTTTTTTTTTCGTTTGGCAATACTGCTGCACGCTATTTTGCTGTGATACGCATTGCACTCGTTAGGCGCGATCTCTACGTGCACGATTACTGTTCTACGATCGACAAAAGTAAAGATTGTTTTGTTTTACGTTTTCTAAATCCTTAAAAAACTATATCGCCCAAACAAAATAAATCTGATTCTCCTACACCTAATAAGAAAAGGAAAACGATATTTTTGGGATGTAAACTTAACATTATCAAGGATTTTGATAACAGAATGAAAACTTGTGAATTATCAAAGAAGTTTCAGCTATGATATCATCTTTTATAATTTTCATGATTCATCTTTTATAATTGTTCTAATTGTGGAATACACAATTAGAACAATTATAAAAGATGATGAAAGAATTCTCGATACGGCGAAAAATGCTCAATCATTGAATTTAAACATTTTCATAAACGTCATGGTATTATTGCTGAAATGGAAAAAATGCTGAAATTATGGTACGATAATTAAATAAAAGTGAATAATTTTTTACGTAACTCATTTATTTTTTTAATATTTTGTATTGATATTTATAAAGAACTGCAATCTTATCAAATACTTTTCTTCTAAACTAGTGTTTTCGTTAGTCCTTGGTTCCAATTAAACTAAATTTATATGTATTTATATGCAAAGTTGTACCCCGACTTACGCGATTTTCCTCGGACCCACCTATCGCGTAACTTCGGGATATTACTATATATTTTCATTCATTAGCAACAATTTGTTGCCATCTTTACTGCAAATTTTTTATTCCATCTGTATTAGAGGACTCGTTTTATATGAAATAGCAAGCGATTATTGTCTTGATTTCATCTTTAGTATTGAATTTTTTTCAATAAAAAATTCTGAAGATTCAAAAACAGATGATAACACTTGAGATAATATTTAATAAATATGTTGGATAAGATTTGAATTCCAATTTGAATTCTTTAATTTTCTATAGTTTTGTCGGGTGCAATATGCAGTTTAATATTAATTAAATTGCATTGTCTTGATGAAACAATACATTTTTTCTGTTCATTTATTGGGAATATTTTCAGCTTACTTTCAGAAGGAGAAGGCAGCATATAAAATCACATCATATCTATATATTTGTTTGTCTGTTCCCTAATAAATTTTGAATTAATTATTAGATTTTCATGAAAGTTGGTTGTGATGAAATTTATGTTCTGTCATTAATGATCATCTTGACGCCGCATCGTTTAATCCTGTAAGATTGTTTTATTATTTAGGACAGCATTTGATTTTTATCAACACTTTTATTTTATATTATTGAGAATAGAAGGAGTTCTGTTATCCCTGCATTTCTAACACTTAGTGCCACCTATCGTTAATCTATATATATAAAATGCAAAGGCTGTCTATTCCCCATAGGTTCCCATACGGATATATATGGATTAATGTAGTAACAAAAGTAACATATGCTACGGGCCCCGCCCCAGTAAATACTGTATATGTTACCGGCAAAGTATTAAATGCAGGCATTCTATAGAATGCCTAGGCAATATATAGAATGCCTGGCGTTTTTAGGCAAAGTATGAAACGATTAATATTAAATATACTTTGCCTAGGCATTATATAGAATGACAAATGCTATTTAGGCAAAGTATAAAATACTCCCGCCTAGTGCCGGATCTAAGCCTATTGGACCGATTGCACCAATCTGGCCCTCCGTTGAGACAAAATGAAATCATGAAAAGACTAATAAACAAAAAATAATCGTTTAGATTTGCTATTATGGCTGGGCTTTTATACCCCAGCCTTCGAACATCTAATTTTTGTAGATCCGCAAAAAGAAAAAATTTTTTTTAGAAAAACTGAATGTAAATGAATCAATTTTATTTTATTCCTTCGAACATGTGGGAAAAATTTTCTATTTAAATTAATTATCATTACTTTTGCAGAATTCAATGTATTCTTATTTAATATTCTGAAAATATTGTCTGAGTACTCAAATAAATTAACGGCAGGTAAATTTTTCTTAATTAGAATTAAGCGTGCTTACTATATATAAATGTTGTCAGAAAATATCGAAAAAAGTTTCACAGTTTATATGAATAATAGAAGATTATTGGTTTATTTTATCTGTGAAGTTTTTTGAATGATTTACCTTAAAATGTTTTTAAACTAATTATTGCGATGGACTATATCTTCATCAATTATCATTAATAACAGTAGAACCTTCGATATCATTTGTGGTAAGAACAGAAATAATGATTCACTTGTTGAATATCATATCATTTAAAAAATACTCATTTGTTATTCTTCAAATTCCATTTATAGTATATTATTCAGTTCCTATGGCTAAGATCTTCCAGTCTTATATTTACGTTAAAAATGCAAGTTTCATCTACCTCAGTCATAAATCCAAGATCAACTCAACTAATAATCTTCTATTATTCCTTTAAACTATGAAACTTTTTCGCTATTTTCTGGCAATATTCCTGATGTATAGTAAGCGTGCTTAATTCTAATTAAAAAAAAAATTCACCCGCCGTTAATTTAGATGAATATTCAGAAAATATTTTCAGAATTATATTGGATTCTGCAAAAGTAATGTTAATTTTTTAAATAGAAAATTTAAAATAAAATCGATTCATTTACATTCAATTTTTTTAAAAAAAATTTTCTTTTCGCGGATCTACAAAAATTAGATAAGGGTATAAAAGTCCAGCCATAATAGTAAATCTAAATGATTATTTTTTATTTATTAGTCTTTTCATGATTTCATTTTGTCTCAACGGATTGCAAGATTGGTGCAATCGGTCCAATAGGTTTAGATCCGGCACTAGGCGGGAGTATTTTATACTTTGCCTAAATAGCATTTGTCATTCTATATAATGCCTAGGCAAAGTATATTTAATATTAATCGTTTCATACTTTGCCTAAAAACGCCAGGCATTCTATATATTGCCTAGGCATTCTATAGAATACCTGCATTTCATACTTTGCCGGTAACATATATACATAATTTTTTAATCATCTAATACGAGCGTTAAACCAACGATCTTGTGATTTATGCCATATTTAGTGCCTTTTCATTTGGTGTCACAACATTTTGAGAGAAAGAGCATAAGCGAGTGACTTAGTGGGACTCTTCATTAATTTTATCTTAATTTAAACTTTTTTGTGGCTTTTAGTTAATTTTTATATATATATATAATTATAAAAAAACAATAAAACGACACAAATGTATTTGAACACATACATTTTTAATTTGCATAGTAGTTATCATTTTCAAAAGTAACATGTGTTGTTACTTTTGAAAATGATAACTACACAGTCAGCATTATTGTTTAAATATTAATTTTTCTACATTTAGCATTTTTTAATGTGTTTATTAAAAAGTAGAAAATTTTTTTAAAAAGTAGAATTTTTTATTTTTTAATAAACATATTCTATATATAGAATGTGTTTATTAAAAAGTAGAAAACATGTTAAATATAGAAAAATTAATATTTAAACAATAATGCTGACTGTGTTGTTACTTTTGATAATAATAATTACTATGCAAATTAAAAATGTATGTATTCAAATACATTTGTGTTGTTTTATTTATTTTTTAATATAGGGCCTCTTTCTTAACATATGCTAACTTAATCGGCCCAGACTTCATCGCTTGATCAACTCACAATAAACTCTGAATCATTCTGTATTTGTTGAAATGTAAACACTTACTTAAATACAGTGGATTCGTGTTTTTACAAACTATTTAATGGTCCCAAAAAGTCCTTAATGTTAATTAATGCCATTCCCATTTACGAACTTTCGATTTTACTCTATTTTTGGGGTCCATATGAATTCGAAAAATCGAGAATCCAGGTATTATTATTTTTCTGTTATCGTTTTGTCTGCAGGTCTGCCGACTTATTGTGTACCGATTATTTTGTACAATAAATTTTTTGAACCTATATATCTATATATTTTTATTACCGTTGATTATACCGTTTATTACACTGTTGCCTTCTCTTTGTTACGGTTTATTACATTGTTGCATGAATCCTTGCCCTCCGGCTAGGGGGCACAGGGCGGCTGCTACTACTCTGTTTAAATTATGTGTAAAAAATAATTGTCTTACTATAATAATAATAACAAAAACACACAAAATGCGCCAATGACTTTTGGCGCCCTAAGGCCGGCCGCAAATTAGTCGATGGCATCGACTGCGATCTGACGTCAGATGCGATTTTTCCAGTCACGTGACCATCTCATAAGACGTCGCTGGATGCGATCTTCGAGGAGGTTGTCAAACGACGTCACTCATGACGTCGTTTTCACAGCCAATTAACATTTTTCGATCATTTGTTTACATATCGAATAATGCCGATGTATAGAGAAGATGACAATGCTAGTGGCTTCCGTTCACTGCATATTCATTTTATCTTTATACATTGTATATATATATTATTAGTGAGCTGTTCAAAAAAGAATAAAATTATAATACAAACAAAAAGTTTGTTTTTTTTTTTCTTAATCCCAATAATGATTGTTATATATATATATATATCCTTAACTTATAAAACGTGAGCATAGACTGCAATAAAAATATATCATCGTATTTACCTGAGATATTTAAGAGAACTCTGAAAATAAAAAAAGTTCGGCGTGAAATATTTAAATGGAGACATTACTTTCGCGCTAATGACATTTATGATTAAATCAAACTATGTTAATCTCAACAATGAATACATTACGTGTTAATTAACCAACCAACATTATCATGCAGTTATCAACTGAGGAAAATGGAGCAAAATGTAACATTAAAACCGCGCTAATACAATCTTAGTGAGTTATAATAATAATAATTTTTGCGTTACTTATAATACTTTTAGAAGACAGATTAAACTGAAAACAAGAAAAGAATGATTGAGAAGATTGTTCGATATCTTACCCGGTTGAAATATTATTATTCGATAAACATCCGAAAAAGAAAAACAATAGCATGATAGATTTTGATGGAAATACTCTCATTATTCGTCATGCAAATATTTATCATATATTTCATATAACTTTATTTCATATTTTATATGGTTTCAAACAAAAATATATATAACCGAAAATAAATATATATATATGTGTTTTTATGTTCAAAGCCATATTTCAATTCCCTTAGAAAAATATTTTCCAGATTTAAAAATATCCTAAGGCTTATTAGAATCAGTAGATTTTGAAGTTTTTCTTTCATATATTTGAAAGCTTTTGTTATCTTTTTGTCTTCCTTTAGAAATCCGAAACTAGAAATGGACTTTCTCTAATGGCTACCTTACTACAAATATCTGGCATAGTTGCTGATAAATGATGCACTCTTTCAAAATTCAACAGAGATTTTCAGTCCACAACTCCCACTGCTGCACAAGCTAGTGACAAATCGACTCTACTATTTTTCTTTCTTTTTTCCTTCCCCTTTAAGGCCTTCTACATAAGGTGAATCTTTACTTCTATTTTTTCCCTCTCTTTGATCTATCGAATGCTGAGAGCTTTGGCAATTTTATATATCATATAGGAATTGCTAGGATATTCAACAATTCATGTTGTTTTTTCTTCTGGGTATATTTCTAACTTACATATATATTTAGTGAAAAATTGTGTATTAAAAATTAATGTAGGCACAAAATTTTAGATGATGAAAAGAGTTTGCTCTCCCATTGTTTTCTAACACATTCTGTTTTGATTTATTTCAGTTAAAATAAATTTACCAATTGCAAAATTCAACAGGTGAAATAGAAACTGAGTAATAATAGATATCAACCATTGCAGTTTTATAAACAAGCAAAATAGGCCCTATATAAATAATCACAATAAAGTATATACTGCATTAAATTTCTTATAAGAGTTAATTCAGAGAAATTTATTGATTCTATCTAAATAAGATCAGGGAATACATTACAACTATTAAATTTCACTTTTATATTTATGATAATCCATATAAAATCATAGCAAAGATAGATAAATAGATAATGATTCTTAAAAAATTACTGTGACCAACTTATTAAACAAACATTCTAGTATAGTTTTAACTTATTAAAATGTTAAACTATGTAATTCGGTTTGTCAATATTTGATTATTCTGATTTCATTTCCGATGCAACTTCAGGAAATGCCTCAGGAAGAATTTGAATCAGATAATCATTTAAATTTATATGTTTTTAATTGAAACACTGTTGCCATTAATTATTGCATTTATCTTGCTAAAGAGTTGTTGACATTACATTAAATACTACGCAATTCTTTCATTTCAAAATTTGTGGGTTCCTGAAAAATGGGATTCGAAAACTAGTATGTGATTACTGATAACACAATAATAGGCTATATGAAAAATAGCTAAACTTCATGTTAATATAAATTAGTGAAGAATTGTTAAAAGATAAAAGATAAGACTATCAGACAACAGTAGACATTAAGTGATGAAAGCATTTAATTTTTTGGATTTATGTTAGAATTTGGATATGTTGAGTCCTTCGAATGTAGAGGAATATGATGTGGGATGTCATCCAGCATTCAATATCCCTTATCAGTGAACTTATCAAACAACTGACGATATTCTGAACACACTATAGTGTGTTCAGAATATCGTGTAACAATGATATCAGAAATACGTAACAATGACGACATCTCTATGACATAATATTGACTTTATATACAATATATACAAATATGGAAAAATTATGTGCGGGAAATGTCTGACTCGCGCCAAACGACATTATTAATAATATAAAACCTGGAAATCTTAATTATAATAATTTTGATTTCTTATGATGTAGAATTGATAACATTGCCTAGAAATCATTCAGTATATAATACTTTACTAGATATTTCTTGGTAGTTGTATCAATTTAAATCATTTTTAATTGTTTAAGTTTACTTGTGTTGCTATGCTCCAAAAGACGTTTTCTTTCTGAAATTGTTTATAGAGATATAAATTTTGCTATTGATATTCATCATATTCGTATAGTGATAAGTACCACTTATTCTTAAACTTCATATTTTCTATAGATATATAATAAAAGGTTTTGGAAAGATATATATATATATTTTAACGTACATGAGAATCTAATTGAAAATAGGCAATTTTCAGTAGAACTGTTTGTATATATGGAGTTATAATTTTTCGATTTCTTCCAAAATATGATAATTTGTGTAAATTTTCGCAAATATATAAAATTGTTTTACTATTTATATGAAATTTAAAACAAATCAAAGATTTATTAAAGGAAGTTAGAGAGAGATTTTACAATTTTTTGGTCTTAGAATGGCACCCATACCAGATTGGAGAGAGATTTTACAATATTTTGGTCTTAGAATGGCACCCATACCAGGCAGAGGTCAATAGGCTTGGGGAGTGCTACGACGACAATGCTATTAATCACTTCTAAAAAATCCTGAAGAAAACAGAAAAGCAATCGACATTGGACAGATTCTTTAACGGAAAATAAACATAATAGATGAAAATGCAAGACTATGTATGTGTATATTATTGTTATTACATATAATAAACGTAGTAAGAAATTATATAATTTTTTATTTATTTGTTTTGGGTCTCCAAAACGAATTAATCGAATTCCCATAAAAACCTATGGTAAATCGATGATCAGTTAACGAACTATTCAGATAACGAACATCGTCTTTGAACGGAATATGTTCGTTAACCGATCACCCACAGTATAGCGTTTTTGAAAAATTTAACATTTTTGGCAAAAAAATTTGATTGATAGATTCTTTTTACTTGGAAAACAATTATTAGCATTGTTGTTTCACTTTTCAGCTGGCTAAGAAAGGTAATTTATTTATTTTGGAATAAATCTGTACAAATGAATTTCAGCCCTAAGGATATGCCTAACAGCACTGAATACAAATTAACCCATTTTTACATTAAATGCCATTGCTTGGCGGTCGGATGGTTGAGTGGTAACGCTGTCAGCGGAGGACCCGTGTTCGCGTCCCAGGTCTGGTCTCCGGTTTTTTCCCGTCTTTCACTACCTGGCCCTTTCCACGGGTGTGGGTGCAGCCCGTGGTTAGAACTGTCCTCGCCCCTTAGTAATCTCCCTGAGTGGAAAGGGCCGTAAAATATGCTAAAAAAATGCCATTGCTGTTTTTGCGTGAAAAGATCGAAATGTATATAGTCTATGATGCGGAATATATAAAACTTCCATTAGCGATAATAAGACATGAACATTAGTTTAAATTTCTTATAACAATTCCTTTTATCTGTAATCTTCTTGTCCGTAGTAGACAGTATACAATTGGTTGTTGCAATCTTAAAATATTCGTCTCTCTTTTCTGAGGTCATAATACACAATTCATATATTAGATGCTATGTTCGATAAAAGTTGACTTTTTTTCTTCTTCTTCTATAGTGAATAGTCATGGAGAAAATTCAGGATCTCTTCACCTAAAAGTACTCATAGATCACGATAAACAAGCACATATATACACTAAATACCTATACCACAATGAACAATTGCTATGATGAACCAAATTTACGATAACTTTCCTTTGTGCACTCTGAAAATTCTATTAGGTTTTGCATATCTAGATGACAAGGCCAGGAGAGACAATAGTTCTTTAGAGTCGCCGGATTTACCGCGTGGAAACGCTCCAGCTTTCCAAACTGGAGGACCCGGATTCGAATCTCTGGTCCCACTCCTTGAAAATAATTATCATGGAGTCCGGGACCGGCCGTTGATCACCGTCCTCCACAATCCGGCTAACTCCTCTTCAGGGGTGGGCAGCGTGTGGAAGAACTTGTTTCACCCCGCCACATAATGTTCTTCCAGAATGGAGTGTGGCGTCATCTGTTGACAAAAAATAGTTCTTTATATGATTTATTAAAGTTGTTCTATTGAAGAGCTGGCAAAAATTTATATGAAATACCGAATCACGTTCATTTGAACGGTGTATTATAGTAGTGGGAGATATTGTAATAAATTATTCTTATCTTAATAGATTTAAGATAAAGCACCTTCAAACTTGTGTTTATACTCGAAGATTTGGCCTAGATTTATTTGAAGATTTTGATAATATAGTAAGACCCCGTTTAACGCGAGGGATACATTCCAAGGAAACCAAGCGCTAAATGAAACAGCGTTAAACGAGGTCATCTTAACACGTAAATAATAGGAATAGGTGAAACAGGACAGTGAATGAAAAATATACGTACCATTTTCTTTAATTTTATTTTGTAACATGTATTATTACTAACTTATTACATTAATTGTAAGCTTTTTTTAATGCTAATATCGATTTGTATTCCATAAATCATTCATGAAAATCAAAAATATTCTAGTAAATAATTTGTTTGTGACGAGGAATATTCTTCTTAATTTGACATTTTTTGTTTTCTCGTTAAGAAATCATTTAACGTCGTTTGCCTTTTCCTTTTTCATTCAGCAAGCCATTGTCAATAACAAAATATCGCATCCGTGACATTTCTTTTTGCATTTGAACTTTTATCAAAATCTGGATCATTTTGTATAAACTGATTCATAATTACCGTAATAGTGGCTAAACTTGTTTTGAAAAAATCCGTTGCAAGTTCCGCAGTAGACTTTCGTATACACTGCCTGCATTGATATTAAACGCAATGCGAGACGGCATAGAAGTATCAAAGCAATAAATTCGTGCGATTTGGGATTTCTGTGAGTATAAGGGTTTGAAAAACCGCGCCAAAATGAATCAATAAAAAATATAGAATTCAGGAAAAAACCGCGTTATATCGAAACAGCGTTAAACGGAGCAGTATTAAGCGGGGTTATTGTATGTTTTTGTTTTTGTTAACAGACGATGCCACTTTCCATTCAGGGAGAATACTAAGTGACGGGACGAACAAGCCCTTCCACAGGCTGCCCCACCCTATGGACGGGTTAGCCGGATTGTGGAGGATGGGGATCGACGGGCCGGGCCCGGACCTCATGATAAATATTTTCAAGAGGTAGGATAGAATTTATTATTACTTCGTTTAATTGGGACAGCCGCTTAATTGGGACAAAATGGCTTGGACCGACCTGTCCCAATTAAGCGGAATCCACTGTATATATTTTCTAAAGCTCTGGATATAACTAGAACCCGGGTCCTCCAGAGTGGAAAGCAGAAGCGTTTCCACGCGGCCAATCCGGCTGACTTTTGAGAGTATGGGGACAACACGATAGTATGTGAAGAGAAGAGGTTCCTAAAGTTTAAAGTTTAAAATGTGTTTCAAGGCAGCTGGATGGCCGAATGGTATCTAAAGCTCTGGATATATAAAGTACCAAATTCCTTTTCCTCCCGTTGTTGCAGCTATTTACGCCCTCCCATTGGATAGTGATACGTGAATTTTTCTTCTTATATAAATTTTATTATTGTTATTATTTAAATTTTTGATTAAAATTACAACATTAAATAATAAAAAATATATAAAAATAGTTTAAAATCTCAAATTTATTTAATAAATGTAGTTAATCTGACAAACTAACAATAATATCCAAATACGTATGCTCAACTTTCCAAAGTTTTCACTGCGCATGTTCCATCGCACCAAATATCTAACATGTTTGATGTTGGGAAAGTTGCTCGCTCCGCCTATTTTTCGTCGGAGGTTACGATGTCGCTGCGACGAGTACGCGATGACATGTCGTACGGTACGACGTCGAAGGCGACCGGATTGCTACAATATCGACTAGTTTGCGGCAAGCCTAAGGAGTGGGCATTACAGAAAGAAATTCCAGGAACATCCAAAAGAAAATAGGAGTGGGCATTACAGAAAGAAATTCCAGAAGATCAAAGCAACTGTGCAAGAAGTGGGCATAACAGAAAGAAATTCCAGGAACTGTCCAAAAGAAAGCGTGATGGAAAGGATTCAGAAGTCGAAGAAGCATTAGATCTATGGATTTCTATAGTTAGCGGGCGAGGCCCAGTATTAGCGGCCCAGTATATATCAGCGGCCCAGTATTGAAGACGGATATCGGTAAAAAACTAATAATTAGGTACCTATTTTAATAAATCATTAAAATAGGTACCTAATTGTTATTTTTTTACCTATTATTTATTTACCTACGAATTACATATTTTATTTTAGAATTTATTATTACTTCGTTTAATTGGGACAGCCGCTTAATTGGGACAAAATGGCTTGGACCGACCTGTCCCAATTAAGCGGAATCCACTGTATATATTTTCTAAAGCTCTGGATATAGAAAGAACCGCCATCCTTTTCCCCCCCCCGGCTGTTGCCGCTATTTACGGCTGCCCATTGGATAGTGATACGTCACGTGCTCATTCCTCCCTTTTCGTCCTAAACCACGCGAAGCACCAATGTTAAATACAGTAAATTGTACTTTATCGTGTAATAATGAAAACAGATAGTTTTGCACTATATAAATAAATTTTAATATTATTATCTATTCTTAATCAATTTTACTGGTTAATATAGTAAAGAAACTGGCTTTATTTTATTAAATTTTCTAGATAACTAGAATACAAAATTCTACATTAGCATAGTTTGCAGTACTTTCTATATACAGAGCTTTAGTGGTATCGCTCCTGCTAGGCATGCCATGCAGGAGGACCCGAGTTCGCATCCAGGGTCTGGTCCCGGATATTTTTTGGGGTACTGGACCCTAAGCAAAGCAATCACGTTTTAACGCGTATATTCAATTGCCACTGAAATCCAGGAAGGACAAACATGGCGGTGAGTAAGCAGACGACGCTAGTTTGCAGTACTTTCTATATACAGAGCTTTAGTGGTATCGCTCCTGCTAGGCATGCCTTGCAGGAGGACCCGAGTTCGCATCCCGGGTCTGGTCCCGGATATTTTTCGAGGTACTGGGCCCGGCCCGGTGATCCCCGTCCTTCACCATCCGGCCCCCCTCCATGGGTGTGGGTGCAACCCGTGGTTGGAACTGGCCCCACCCCGCCCCTTAGTAATCTCCCTGATTGGAAAGGGGGCGTAAAATATGAAAAAATGTGTTTCAAAGCTTGATGGATTACAAAAATTTCGACCTGAGAAACTTAAAATTTTTCGCTCCCCGCAAAATAATATGCGGGCCCCTATCACAAAAAAAAACAAATTTTTATATAAATATTTTTATTAGAAAATAAAAAGAATAAAATTGAATCATTTAAAACCCAATTGAAATTTATCAAAAGAAAATATATTAATAATTTAAAATTCTTCTTACTGGATTTTAAATTTGCAAAATCTAATCACATTTTTTATTTCTATATTTTTAGCTGTTACTCCTATCGCCGCACTACTCTGATTCAATGAATATTTAATTCTTTTCATGGTGCATTTAATTTTTATTGTATTATGTTGTTAATTTAAAAAAAGAGTAAAGAAGGCACAGAGAGGATTTCGGCTCTCTATAATTCTAGGCCTCCGCGCTGCGGGATCCGACGCATTGTAGTTCCACCACTGCCTAAGAGATTGTATAATGATTTAAAAGTTTATAATCTCAACACCTGATTACACAGTTATCTTTCAAGGTATAAAAGGTTGTTCCTGTAGTATTACTGGAATGAGAATCGCTAGCAGAATATTTCAATTCGACTTTGGTCGAAGTTTTCGATGTTATTAAGACCATGGTTATGACTAGTGTTGAACATCGATAAAATGTAAAGATCGATAAAATGTAAATGTATCGATAAAGGTCGATCATCGAAAGGTAACATCGATGTTAGAAAACATCGGTCCGAAAAACATCGATGTTTTTTTTGTACATTGTCAGTAACAGCTGCATTGACATATTCTTCATCTATTTCCATATTTTATCAACTGCTTTAGTTTATTAGCTAGATACTCGCTAGTATACCGTTCTTCCAATATAAAAATATCCAATGCTACATTATAGATGAGGAAAATAAACTATGCAAAGTGGACAGTCAAGTTAATGTAACTCCTCTTCTGGATGTCTGTCCATAAATCAGTTGTTAATAAGCTAAATTTCTATTTGAGCTGTTGTTTGACTATGGCTACCATGTTATTATATTTATCGGAAATTTGACTTTTAATCGTTGGTCGAGCAGGAATTTTGTACGGAGATGCTATTGTCTTTATGAAATGTTGAAAACCTTCACGATCCAAATACTCAATGACGTATTGTCTTTACACACCACAAATATAAGCGCTTGATATACCTTATTTTCTGCTGATTTACCTGGTTTGTATTCCTAAACTTCTCTGAAATATTCTTTGTTTTCCTGGGAGAGGTTGTGATGATGATGCTTCGTCAGTGTCTTGATAACATTTTTCTTCTTTCTGTAAGTCTTTCTGAACTCCAAGAAGTTGTGGATGTTTGCTTTCCAGATGACACCTTAAATTCATGGTATTGCCACTATTTTTTAGTTCTTTTGAATAATATACAGTATACAAATTGCACAATTAGTTTTATTTTTAGCAAATGTTGCACAGTACGGTTTTCGGAGGCATACTTACTGAGCTATGAAGGTATAAATATTTTTAAATTAAAAAAACGAAAGCGTTTCGAATATTAATTAAATGACTATAATAAAGTGTCTCTCGTGGCAAATATAAGCACTAAATCAATATTGCCAGATGGATTGTTCAATTTTCCTAATGCAAAACTAAAAAATTAAATAATCATCACCAATTATAAAAAATTCCATTTATAAAAATATTATATAATATTACTTAACCCAAACGTCAATTCTACTACATAAACAAAAGAAAAACATCGAACATCGATGTTCGATGTTCAGCACTAGTTATGACACACTGTTGGATAAGGAGCCTGATCGGATCAGGGATTGAGTTAAATCAGTCAATTCGTTATTCCACTAGAAACTCAATTTTGATGATGTTTAATTTAGGAATGTTTTTTATACTGCACTTAAAAATTTGACCAATTAATCTTGTACCACACAATTCAGGGAACTATTTTCTTCGAGATGATGTATGAAAGTACAATATTGAATTTTTGAATTATAAAATTTGTCAAAAACTTCTCAATTCGCTTTAATGGAGTTGATTTATTATTATGCGAAAATTCTTTTGATCTTGGCTATCGTCGAAGACCAAATTAAATAAAATATAGTTAAGTTGGGGGAGTGATTAGAGATCTGAAATTTTACAATCTCTTATGCAAAAACTCGTTATATCATAAGAAATTATCAAGTCTATATAATTTTTTGTCTTAATGGCTATATAAAGTTGGTAAGTTTTTCTGATTGCAAACTAGAAATTATGAAAGACCCAAAAATTGCAGTGTGATCTTGGTTTGCTTACAATCAATCCAGATTATAGATCTAGCATTGGAATCCATGAAGAAAATCAAAGAAGAAATATTCTTAATGATGATATTTAGATGATTCATCTGTTCCACTATATCACCGGATTGAGAAAGATAAGTTGAATTAAAATTGAAATAGAAAAAGTTTTAAATCTCAACAACAGTTAGACTGATAAGGATTTCTGTGAAATTAAACTGGCGTTCAAATTTTTCAGAGATTATTATTCCATACAAGTTACTCTTTGAAAAATAGTTGAATCCATTGGAAAAGCCAATAATTCTTTAATTAAGAGTACGGTTCTTGAACAACGGCAATTCTGATATTATTGTTTATCAGAACCGTGATCAGAACTTATTCTTGATGACACTAGCACCTTTGAATCTGTCAAAATTTATTAGAGTGCACTTGATTTCAATTATTGTTACCATTCTTTTGCTCGAGAGTTCACATTGAAAAAGAAAGGACATTTTGAATACCGATCAAGGTGAAATGGGTTCACCTTGATCAGTATTCAAAGTCTTTTAGAAATGGCACTATGTTTAGCGCAGTTGATGCAGCTAACTTCATCCTTGTTTTAAAACAGGTTATAAACACAGTTTTAGCAATAGTTTTATTCTTGCGTAATTGCCCGTTCGCATAAATGAACAGTGTGGGGGTAATCCCAAGGATAATCCGGACGGATAAAATGAATGAGTAAAATTGCATTTCTTGATTTCGTCGACTCCAGTGGCGGCTTGTGACTTGAAATCGTGGGGATGCTGCGACATTCGAAATATGCATACACACTGTAAATACAGCATATACTTGTACGTATTTGAATAAAACAGAAAAATTATAGTAAAAATTAATGAAAAAATATTGTTTATTGTCGATAACATTATATAGTTTAGCATAATTCAAAATGCCTTTAATTGTATATGTCTAAATATTTAGAAAGACGATAAGCATTTCGAACACGCTACTAGTGGCGCAATCTGCATAATTATTATTATTTATATATTATAAAAAATAGTGGAATTGCACGACGATAGTACCACATTACGCCAATAGCTCGCCGCTACCGTCCTTCGCTCTCAAGTGCTACAAGATAAATTATTTTTTATACAAAAGAGAATTGTATAGGGTTGTTGATGATAAAATTAAATATTACAAGCAAATATAAATAAATAAATAAATATACATTTACAAAAATTGAGGGTGCTGCAGTTCCGCAGTGCCTATACACGAGATTCCCTAATCTTCTCCTTCCGGATTAACATGTAGTTGCAGTTACTATACAATAGTGCGAGTTTCTTTTATTACAGATTTTCATCGAATGTCGAAATAGTTTATAGAATTTTTAGAATTGTATCGAATATTCAAACCTGTTATGGAAGATATCATTATTCATTCCGAGCGAATACGCTGTCGTATCATCACTACTACTACTACTGCTGCTGCTGCTGCTGCAATTGCTAATATACAAATGTTAATTGCAAGCCATTTTTTAAAATTTTATAATAATAAATTATAACGTTTTAAACTGTCAAAACTAACAGTACAGAACTCGAAGTTTCGATGAAAGATGTGTACAAGTAAAATTGTCCTCAAAACCGATAGTGTAGGGGAAAATTAACAAGTTCAAACACGAATAGTTAATCATGTTCGGGTAAAAATTGTGCTAAAACCCAATGTGTATGGCCGATTTAATATATTTAAAAGCACTGGTTGAAATTACCATGTATTTTTCCTGTATTCTTTGAAGTGTCAATAACTAAATACAAAGCAAATTATTTCGAAGAAATTGTATTTTCTTTGCTGATAGTATGCACTTTGTAAATTTTCATCATTCGTATATAATTTTGACATTAAAAAAAATATTCTCATTATATATTCATAAAATTTTGAATTATTTTTTGCATATATTATCCACTGAAACATAAAATACATTGAGGACAGCAGAGTCAAGAATAGCTGTCTGAGGCAGTAATGGCGATCTCCGACTATTCTAATCAGTTAACAAATATCGATAATTATTTTCACTCATCTTAGATCGGATTTGAGCTTCACGTGATCAATGCATGAAATTTGCATTTCCAGTTTATTACACTATTTGAAAAAACTTTTAGATTTTATTTCATCTTTTAATTTGTGGTTTCGATATAATGCTCGCGATTGGCAAAATCTAGCTGTTTCTGGTTGAAACAACAATTATACAATGAAGTCTCTTTTGATATCGACTATAGGCTGAACCGTTTCGGAAATGGTAAGATGTGGACATGATCATTTTAGACACGATGAAATAAATATATTTTATAATGTGTGTATCGAAAAATGTTATAATTCTTAAAAGCATGCGTATAAAATTCATTTTTCACAATTTTATCTGCATAGAGAATTCTTAGGATGCAAAATCATTGCTTTGGATAGTATGTTGAAATCCAGATAGATTGAAGAGAATTTAAAAATTTCATGTTTTTGATATCAATACATTTTTCATATAGATGGTTCAAAAAGTATATAATCATTATTATAGAAGTCCTGTGCTTAATCTTTTCAGGTAGGTCATTTCAGTGTGACAATATATTTTTCAAATCAGAAAATAAAAAATGATAATCTGAAGATGTCAAATTATCATTTTTTAAATAATTTTTAGAATTGTCATGTAAGCTGAGTGCACTATGGAAAAACATACCCCCGATCATTTTCCTTTCATTTTAATAATGATGATTAATGTATATATGCTGAGTGAGTATTAAACTCTTCTACATAATCTAGCAATAAACAATCCTAGAACATAGTGGATAACACTTTCTCATATGATCTTTTAACTTTATGCAATCTTAAAAAATTGAATGTCTCACTTTATTGATTGCTATTGTAGGAGTTTCATGATCATAAAATGCAATGTTATTGATGAAACTTTCATTTTTTATGCAAGTTTCATCAGCAGTTAAATTTTAACTTGAAAATTTAGTCATCTATCTCTCAAAGTAAATGAAAATGCATTGATGACATGACATGGATTCTCTTCTGGTCTGAAATGAAGCATTTTGAAATTCATTTTGCTGATTTTTCTTTAGTGTCCTTGAAAAATTGGAGAATTTATGAACTGTTTCCACATTTTCAAAAGTAGGAGCTAAAATTGATCTTCAAAATTAAATTTGCATCCCCATATTTCCAATTCACTTTTTTACAGCTATATAAGAAAGATATTCATTGATAATTTCATATTCCTCTATTGAAGAATAAAAACTTACTTTTTATCCAAGAACTGAACATTTGGAATACAAAATAATCAATGGTTGACAATTAACTCAATTTCAAAAGTAAACAGACTGCGTATTTTCCTTCTCACGGCAACCTAGCAAAATTGCATTTATGACTAATTTTAGCAAAGAATTTCCCAATGACTGTATTTATATGTGGATTGTGTGTAAATAGTGTGGATTTATAAAAATTAACGAAAATATTTTATGTTCTAGGAGAGTAAACATAATTTTCTAAATCTGTTAAGTAAAAACAGTGTTATAGAAATACTGTACTTATATGAGGGTACTTCTATTATAGATTGAGAAAGCTGGATAGTAAGGAAGCATATTATCAGTTTATTCAAAATGGAGGAGAATTTTACAGATATTATATATGGACTGACAAAAATAAAATAAAATCAGTCATTAGAAATCCAAACAACAAAAGTGAGGGCTAAGTCAATAATACTAGGGAAAATAGAAAGATAAGTCTTGGATTAGTTTACAAGTTACTTGTAAACTAATCCAAAATTTCTGTAATTCAAGACCTGTTGGAAAATTATTCATTAATGGAATGGTTAAAAATCATCAAGTTCTTTTTGATTTAATACACAGAAAAAAATTAAATTCAAATTTATTATAAAAAATATCTATAAAATTTGTGATATTTTTTTTTAGTTTACAGAAAAGTGAGTTATTTTAGTTTCTCATGATTTACTTTTTGTATCTAATTTATGAATAGTGAATGACCATAATCTTAACCAGTGGCATAGTAAGCGGCCATCAATCTTGATATCCACAGGAATAAATTGTCCAGGTTGATCCCACCTTTTAAAATATAAAAAATTTTTTTTAGATTTATTTTCAAATCAGATTAAATAATAAACCAAACATACCAAATATTCATCAACTCTTTTATTTCTTCAATCCATTTAATTCCTTTTTCTACATATGTCAAGTATTTCTGAACTTTCTTATGAAAATTTGTACATTGATTTATACCTTCTTGTTCCTTTGTATTAATTTCTGTATAAGAAAAACAATAGATTATTATCATATTAAATAACCTAAAATTAGCAATGCTAAAGGAAACATCACATTGTAATTAATATTTCTGAAAATTTAAATATAATATGGATACATATTAAAATATGATTTAATTCAGTAATGATATATAATAATAATTTAGAAGTGAATACAATTAGGCCTTCATTAGTGCGAGTTCGAATAATGCGATTTCGATTAGTGAGACACACAAAATTGATACCGTTTTTCAGTTAGTGTGAGCAAATATTCGATTAATGTGAGTTGTAAGCATAGATCAATCTTACTAACAAAGCTCCATCTCCTTTTATGATTTCTTTTGTTTATTACCTGATTTCTTTATTTAAAATAAAACTTGTGAAAAAAATTTGTTTTTGTTATCTTTTGCTGTCATATTCTGCTAATAAACAAATAGAAAACTCGTTAAAAATTTTTCATTGGTTCATTAACTTAGCTTATTAGTTCTATGTGGAATTTAAATTACTGATTCAATAAAGTTGGAATGCTTAATCGCAAATCGGACTATCCACTGAATTCTCGACCCCTTCAAATGAATTGGCAGCCAGGCGGCGCTCAACTTCCGCTTTCAATTTGCTATTTTGGTTTCAATTTGGCGGTTGGTTTGATGATGGTATGAGACGCAATTCCTGGTAAGTTATTAATTTAGATGATGAACAATGATGTAAATATGAAAATAATAATTTCTTAAACAGTTAGTGTTAAGTTAGTATTGCGATTATTCATCGTGTAGCTAATGGCCGGAATCTCACAAAGCAAAAACCAATTACCATATTTTATATATATAAAATACTTCGAAAGCCGAGAAATTCGTGGAACCAATTATTTGCACTAATCGAGGCCTACCTGTGGGAGAAATTCGTGGAACCAATTATTCACACTAATCGAGGCCTACCTGTATCTAATTTACAATAATTTTTCAAAGTAAAAAAAAATTATAATCTAGATTTCAAATATAAGCACACAATGAATATCAAATATGTTTGTTTGCATTCCCAATCAATAAAGATTATACTCTTATATATGAGCCATTTATTTTGAAAGTGGATTAAGTCCATTTGTTTAATAGAGATATTTAACAGTTTGCATCTGAATCAATTTAAAAATATTGATTACTGATAATATGGTAGTATAATATTTTTGCATTTAGAAAAATGTGTAATTTACTGACCCAATCAGCTTAATAAACATTATCTAAAACATAGGATGTTTTGGTGGCCATAAATGGACTTTCAAACTGAAGCCACTTTCAATAAACTCTTTAATTTGAAAGTAACTTAAGTTAATGAAATGACTTTTTTAATTTTTAAAAAAGTGTAAGTCTCTTGAAAAAAAATATAATAGCCTTAAAATAAAAAAATAATTTTGTATTATAAAAATAAAAATAGAATATTTTCACAATAAAAGTTCAGTGATACTGCACTTAAACACAAACTAAAAAATAATACTCAAAAGCCCTTTAGCAGTTAAAATCTTTTGACTGCTAAAGGGCTTTTGAGTATTATTTTTTATATTTATTCACTTCAAAAAGAATTATACAATCAAATTACATTTGATTGTATAATTCTTGTAAAATCAAGGAAATATAAATTACATTTATATCTCCTTCATTTTATGCATAGAGGAGGAATCTAAAATAATCATGATGTATATATTATATATCATATGGTATATATTGCAATAAGTCCATCTTATCTTTAGATATTGAGATTGTTCTTACATTTTTATACAATGGTGGCAATAATATTAAAGTTCAATTATATATATATATATAATTCATTAGGTTATTTGCAAAGTAATATTTAATATTAAATAACATTTATATATTTATCTTTACCTTTCATATTTTCACCTGTGTACATCAAAATTCTTTCATTGATAGAAGACATCAATTGATTTATGCTATTTGCCAAATCTTTATATAAAATATTTGACATTAGTATATTAGTAGATGTATACAGCAATTTCTCTGGAGCCTAAAGTATTTAATTTAAGAAATATTATATTGGCTTTAAACAAATATATATTAACTTTGAATAATTATAATTCTATTTATATATAATAATAAAAATTAAAGATACAAAAGCATAAAGTTATTCAATGACAAATATAATAAAATAATGTTTAGAAGCACAGTTGATAAATATTTAGAAAATGCAAAATTATTACTGTTTAATTCAGAAAGATAGAATCATTGAATATTTAAATTCTACAAAACATTTGTAACAGGAATGATAACACAGAGGTAACAAATCATAGCCTAAACTTTATAATTGCTGATTCATAACTGAGCTACTTTTTCAGTTTAATATATATATATATCCCATTTTAAAATTTATAAAGGTTAAATTAAAAATTAGTGATAAAAGAATCTTTGCTAACAATTAAAATTTATTGCATGTCAAGCAAGAGCAGTTCCTGCTCTTGCTTGACATGCAATAATTAATAAAATTTGTAAATTTCACTATTAATTTACTAATATTACTTTACTTCACTTACTTTACTAATAATTTACTTCACTATTAATAAAATTTGTATTCAATAATATAATATAAACATTTTGGCATATAAAACAACAAAAATAATGTTTTATATATCCCCACAATATCATTCTCAAATATAGGAATATATTTGAATGGATATCTGCACAAAATAATTCTTAAAAGCTGGATCCTCAAACTGTGAATGAATTTAATAAAAAAAGGTTTGTATAATTTTTTTTAATTTTTTTCACAGATGATTCTGCAATAGATTTAATTTTAGTTATGATAAAATTGACAATTTTTAATTTAATTTTTTTTTTTCATGCATTTAAATTTGTAAGTAAATTTAAGCATTTATTTAAAAAATTTACTTTTATATTTACAGCATAATGGATTTCTTATTTGAAAACTTGCTAATAACCATTATATACAATTTTCTTTCACTAAGTAAAACAATTAACAAATATACCTATATAATATTAAATTCATAAATTATTGTCAAAGTAGTGATATAGAATTACTAATTTATTCATTAAATAAAGCCTACATCTAACTTACTTTCTCAAGATTGGTTTCATTCTTTTTTGTATCATCTAAGCTGTCAAAAATTTTCACTGCCTGAGATTTCAATTCTATTTGTATATGTAATTTCTTTTATGATGATATTCAAAATTAAAATTATTGTTTCAGAAATTTTTTCAAACTCATTATTGAATATGATTCTATTGTGTCTTTAATCCTAGAATCATCATCAAATTCTTTTCTAATATCAGTTTTCCTATATTTTGCAAAAATGTGAAACTTCACAAGAAAGTATTAATATAATTAGAAAAAGCATGCACTCAAATCATAATATTGTATTTACTTGAAGACAGTAATGCAATTATTTAGTATTACTTGCATCAATTATTAATATCATATTCATTATTAAAAAGTCCAAGTACTTTCAAACATTAGATTAATAATATTCACCATACATTCATTATGGAACCAATTTCCATATTATTATTTTCTAACCTATGGAAGCTTTTTGAAATAGTTAAATTAAAAATTCAGAAAATTAGAAATTCAATGTTGAAAAAATCGTATATTGAGTTTGTGAATATGAATAATTTACTGTTTTATATTTTACATATTTTCTGATCTTGATATCATATGAAATGATTTTTAAATAACTTTGCATAAAATGAAATGCATGACTTGTGAATAAATTAGTGTTACAAGGATCCTTAATATATTATCAATCTAAAAATGAAATGCTTTATAAACTATTTTAGAAATAAATCTTTTCAACAACAAAATACATATATGCTACTTTAGATGACTGATTCCTAATTATTTTAAAGATGTTAAACAAGATAATTTGTTAAAATTAATTTGTATACAAGTTCTTTTGACAAACTTAATTGTAATGAAATTTAAATTAATCTATCACTTCTCTATTTAAATTTATATTAATATACTACAGTAAAACCACATTAATTTCAAGTATTTGGGATCAAGAAATCAAATGTCAAAATTATACAATTTTTTATATATGTTACTTCTACCATACAGTATGCAAATTAATAATTATGAAAATTTATTATCGGAAAATTTTTTGAAAATGTTCCAAAATTGTACAAATGAATGCGATTTATTTTAATATTGGATCTTATTTTATGTAGATTATAAAGAATCAAACATCAATTCTTAAGTCCTACACATACAAACTTTTTCAGGAAAAGTTCAGACCTGACTTATTGAACCTGTTCTACATCTGATGGCTGGTCTGGCCACAGATGTCTGTGGCCTATGGCAGATGCAAGATAACCTGTTGATTGAAAAGCCATGTGAAAACAAAAAGAAAACCCCCACAAAAAGATATTGTATCAATATACATTAACAAATTTTTTGAGTGAAAACATTATTTAGTCTGAAGAGAATATTGCATATAAGGGGTGAATATTAAAATCAACTTCTTGTATGCATCTTCCTTTTTAGGACAAAACCAATAGAATAATTATAATCCTGTGTTGGGAAGTAATATTCAAATAGATATAAATTAATTATCTCTCTGCCATTCAGCCCATCTAGCATACATTGAAATAACTTATCCACATCTCCAGGAAATTTCCCAACATATGAAATTTATCAGAGATGCACAGACTTGTTAAGACAGATTCACTGGTCCTTGGTTTTAACAAGAGGGCCAACAAAAACATTATGAAAGTTATATATCATATCATGCTTATTAATTATATGTTAATAGACAACATAATCAAAAACAAACAAAGAATTTTTAATTGGATGCATAGTATTGCATTGATTTTAATTTTTTTATGTTAGATTTGATATTTGTAATATCCAAATGCAAGATTGATTCTAAATTTTCATTAGTTAAGTGGCAGTGCTACTTGGTGCACATAAGTAATTTAAAAAAATTGTACATTTCACACACATAAATACAATAAAAATAAAAAAAATGTTTATTATTATAAATATTATTATTATTTTTTTCTTATTGTTTAAAAACATCATCAAACCATTTGATACAATATTTAATTGTATCAAATCTGATGTGTAAAAATAATTTCACATCAGAAAAATATTATTTGAAAATGCATTGTTCAAAACTACAAATAATATTTTGTTGATTGTGTAACTTATTAAAATAACACATGGTGAAGCGGGCCGCCAACAAATCAACAGAGGGCCACACACAGCCCATGGTTTGTACATCTCTGGTTTAGAATAATTGTAAAATTGAAATGAAATTAGTAAATTTAGTCATTAAAAAAATTATTTTAAACAACAAACCTGATGAGATTTTAAATCCAATTGATTAGCAATGTACTTCATTTCCTTATTTTCCCATAATCTAGGTAAATTTCTACAGAATATAATAATAGAATTTTTATTCAGAAAATTATTTAATTTGGAATAAAGAAATAATTTAAATATAATATATCAGTTTTATTATTATATGAAAAATTTTATAATTAATTAAACAAAAACCAATTCCAGATGTAGGAATAATTTATGACTTAATTCTGCTGATTTATATAGGCTAGCAAAATTATTTCAATCAATTTAGAATGTAAATAATTCAGCTCATTTCAAAAGTGAAAAATACTTTACTTTTACTAATACTTAAGTGGAATATATTTTCCACTTTTGAAATGAACTGAATTATTTACATTGAATAAAAAGTGGGAAGAAATTATGCATCAATTTAGAATAATTTATAGAACTGATAGTAATATGAAATAAAGTTATGTTATATCTATAACATGCAGTAGGGATAAATATTAACTCATATGGTAATACAATTTATTGTTATGTTATTTTAATTCAAATAAAATTTTCAAAGGGATGAAAATAAAAAATTACAGTTTCTGATGCATACTATTTAAAATTATCATTATAACAATACTTAATAATCAAGTATATTCTAAATATCATCTTCAACAGATTTTATGATAGTAAATTAAATTTACAGCACAAACTCTGTGAAAATATAAACTGCTTTCCAAATTTCATAAATTTTGATTTAAAGATTTTACACATTAAATTATAATTTTAAAAATATTTTGCATCATTATCACATTATTATTATTAACTACTGTGCTGCAATATTATATACATTCATAATATGATTCATATGCATAATTTACATCATATCTTCTACTATATATAATCAAAATCTCATCCTATATATTGATATATAATGTTTGCCAGGAATGCAAATCATATGTAATTTATATGTTAATAGGTATTTTGATTATATATGTTATGGTAAAAGTGATTAATTAGTGATTATACATAACTGCCGATTATTATGCATAATCACTAATCATCTTGGTATGTTTGATAAATTTCTCACTTTTACCAGTGATTTTACATAATTCCCAAATGATTTTGGTAAATTTGATAAATATGTCAGAATTTCTCACTTTAACAGTGATGATGTATAATTCACAAATGAATTTGGTAAGTTTGATAAATATTGCTGAATATATTACTTTTAAAAATTCCAAAATGTAGTTCATAAATTTGATAAATATGAAATTTCTCACCTTTTTTTGTTTTAATTAATAGTTTAATTATAGAATTATTATTATTTCACTTTTACAATGGCCTCTTAGCATTCATTCATCTTTAATTATCTCTAGCCATTTCGGTATATTTTCAACGTTGTCTTCCATACCCTCCTAGCCTGATTCACATCTCTTTTCAAAGGAGATGCCTTCCAAAGTTGTCTTGAAGATACGAGTTTTGATGTATGCTTCTACATTTAAGGGCATATCGATAGCTCTGATATTTTTGTGGGAGGCTGTTGCAATACTATCCCAAGTCATCTTTACTTGGCGCTTATACATTATGCTTAGTTCATTTTCCATTAATTCATATTTCCTCATTTTTTTCATTTTCAATTGTTGTTAACAACAACTGAAAATGAAAAAATGAGAGAATATGAAAAAATTGAGATCAGAATCACAAATCTTGATTATACATAATCAAGATTTGTGATTCCGATCTCAATAAACTTTTTTTGTCATATACAAAATTGTTGGGCCTATCATGATCAAATTTTATTGACAATCCAAATGTCAGCTTTGATTTTTGCATCTTCATTTGCTATTATTTCTTAAACCGAGTGAGATCTTATTTTCTTTAATTGCTTAAAGTCAAACTTATTACATAAATGAAAATAAATGCAACAAACTATTACATTACTCAATGAGAATGAATTATTTATCAAATTTACCATCCTAAACTGGTGATTATGGATAATCACTGGTAAATGTGATTAATTTGCAATATATGAAATAAATTTATCACTTTTACCTAAATCGTTGGTGATTATGTATAATTGCCGGATTAATCACTTTTATCATAACATATATATATTAATTTGAAATTATAATTATTTTTAGATATTAGTTGAGTGTTTATAAAGAATTCAATTTTGAAGAAAAAACGACCATTAAATCTTAACAAATACTGCAAATTATAGTATATCTACAATATAATAATATATATTGAAACATAAAATCATAAATTGACTTAATATAAGTATACCATTATCAACAGTAATTGTTTTATACTTGATATCAAAACAAATATTTAACTTCATTTTTAGATACTTTTTTTTATAAATATTCAAAATAAATTAAATCAGATGAAATTTCAAGCAAAATTTTCTATCTTAATATTTCGTTTAAACAATTATCAACAAACCAAACCTCAATATTGAAAATCAGAAATGCCTAAAATTTATGGATTACTTACTATTAACTTTTGTTATTAAACTCCATTTTATCATAATAAACTTAACAAATACTAAAATATACAAATCAGACATAAAATGGATGCTTTCCTTATATCAGTCCATTCTATTGGTTATGGACTCGTATCCATGAGATTTGTATTGACCAATCACAGGATTTACTAATTACATCACCATCATAAGTAAAAATGGTTGTAAGATGAGGTACCTACATTAACTTTTGTATTTTTCAATTCAATAATTAGGAGTTGTTATAATCTGGAAAATTTTAATTAATTAAAAAAAGTATCCAGATCTGACTATCAAATTTATTGTTCAACTAATTACAATAAAATTTATTTACAATCAATAAATTTATGAAAATATAATTTATAATGCCCTAAAATTAAAAATTATTTCAAATTATTTGTTCTAGTAAATTTATAAATTGAAACATCAAATGCTAGTTTTAGGAATTTCAAATCAACAAAATTATTACATAGTTCTCAATATTTATTAAGAACTATGTAATAATGGCATTTAAAATAAAAAATCTTATCTAGTTAATATTCACTATAACAATTTGATTTTGTATGCTCTGTATTTATTATAAAAACATTTATTAAAAATTAAATCTAAAAGAAAATGTTACTGCATTTGCATTAAATCATTATTAATAATGCAATCAAAATTTTTTTTATAAAAATTATCCATGTAATTGAGAAATATTGAATTTATGATTATTGATGTTTTACAATTAATTTTTCACCAAATATAGCTAGATTTAGAACATTCCTAATTGTTTATTAATAAATTTCAAAATATTATTATTATTGATAATTCTCATTTTCAATAGAATTTTTTTTTTTCAAAAATTTCAAAATTGCATATAAAGTTTTTCTTTTATATTTTACAGCTACAAATGGCAAGAAGATCAAGCTAGTGATTAAAGAACTATCCAAAAAAGTTAACACAGTTATTCAGATATAGAATAAATAAATTCAGAATAAACTTTCTTTCATTTTTTATAAAATAAACAGACTATGTTTTTATCAAGTTGCTCTGCCTAAACCTTCCCTTTAAATTAATATAGATGTTTTCTTAAAATAACATGGACTAAAATCAAACTGATTACCAAGAAAATATTGATTCAGTAGTACAGTCAATTCTTGTTATTCGCGGATTCTGTATTCGCGTATTCAACTACTTGTGGAAATTTATTTGTAACCACAAAATCAATATTTGTGGAGCTTTTGCACTTATTCGCAGACTACCGCTAAGTGGCAAAAATATTGTTATCAATATTTTTGCCACTTACTATATTTCGGAGCTTTTGCACTTATTCGCAGACTACCGCTAAGTGGCAAAAATATTGTTATCAATATAAACTCTCACTCTCATTCTAATAAAGGAAGTTGTTTGTTACCAAGTGTAGTTTGAATCGTTTGCCAGAAAATTTCTCATTACCTATCCTTGCTCACTCCACAGACCGCAGGTAGGCCAAAAGCCTGTTCATTCATCTGCAGGTTCCATAGAAGAATGTGATCCTATGCTTGAATGCAGCCCCAAATTTAGGCGCCTAACTTCCTGCGCATTTCTTCTTACGCTTAAAATTTTAGAAGATCTGAGACAAAAAGCGAAGCAGACAAGGCTGACGCAGTTTATCAACGCAGTTCAGAAAGACAATGTGTCAGTTGTCACATCAAACATCTTGCAACATCAAAAACTATAAATCAAAAATAAGATTTTATTTACTACATAGCTAATGTTTTAAAAACTTAAATAAAGATTATTGTAAGTATAATACTGTATACAGTGTTATTCACTGCATATACTGTAATTATTTGTAAATAATGTAATACATATTAAATAAGGTGTCTTTAAACAGAAAAAAAAACATAAACCAAATATGAAAATGTTGGGAAGAAACATTCACAGGAACCTAACTCTATATTTTCCATAGGCACAATAGTTCACTATTCGCTAATTCCGTATTTGCGAAGAATTTACAGAACATAACTACCACGAGTAGCAGAAATTGATTGTATTATATTTCAATTTAAAAAACCACAACAATAAAATTATGGGGATATACTGTCAAATAGTCAAGAAGAAAATCTTCCATATATTAAGAACTATGTACAATTTATTATTATATTTTATGAATATTTATGAAAAATTTTTAATTATAGATTTGTTATGAAAATGATTTAACTTACCTTTGAAAATGTGTCAATAAAAATGACATTTGAATATTATTAAAATAGTAGGTTTCTTCTGAAATCAAATTTTTCAAATGCTGGCAAAGAGTATCTATTTGAGAATTATAACTAAATAGAACTGATTCTGAAAATTTGTGCATCTATAAAATCATAATAGAAAATTAGGCAATGTTTTAAAATTACATAAATGAACTTTTTTAATATTAGCAAAAATTGAAAATAATATCTAATGTCTCAATAAAACAAAACTGTTCTGTTATTATAATTAATATTAGCAATTTAAACTGTATTTTGAATCATAACTAAATTATTAGAGGCTATGCATAATCTAATTATTGGCAATTTTTTATAAGTGAAAATATAACAAATTAAAATGATGCATAATAAATACTTTGAATATTAATATAATTTAAACTCTCATTTTTCAAATAATCCATTTCTATACAAAACTTAATTTTTTCAAATAATAGCTGCCAGAGGCCACTTTATATAATTCATAATGATAATTATTCTGATCTGTCTAACTGAGAGTAAGATTCTCTTAGAATATTTAACAAAATTAGATGAATTCAAATGTGACAACAAGCATAACATTTAATATAAAAAAGTAAGAAATTAGAGAAATTTTACCTCTATAAAACAATTAAGAAAGAATGATATGATGTCATAGAAATCTATCTTGGTTCAGAGAAATGTGGGTGAATACATTTCTATGGACCAAGATATTTTTCAAAAACAATAAAATATATTTTGCTTTTAGCTTTTTATATGCCTGTATATCATGAAGCAATTGAGAGCTGAGAATATAAGAACATTTTTCTGTTTTGTTTTATTTCAATATACAATGTATACAAAATTAATACACAGTAATCTCTGAAGTTACATTATAGATTGTTGTGACATTATTCATAATTAAACAAATTGAGTCAGATTTTCCCATAAAAGTACTGTTAAAATGGAGTGATTGGTTCCAGACAAAGAATTTTGGCCAAGAAAAATCAAATATTCTTGTTCTGTATTTATGATTTACAAAAAATAAGAAATTTGATAACTCAAATGACAATTTAATAAAGAAATGGCATTCTCTCTGAACTAACCAGGGCATCTAGATAATAGCTGAAATTTAATAATGAAAACTGTGATGAACAAGTCTCGACCATAGCTTAAGTAAATCAGCCACAAAGAAAACTTGGATTTCTACTCTGAAGAATCTGAGTTTAATTCTTAGGTCCCATCCATTGGAAAATTTATTCATGGGTCCAGGCCTGTCTATCTACCCACAATCCACTACAATCTGGCTAACCTCTTCAAACAGATGGGCAGCCTAAGCAGGCTTTTTCACTCAATCACTTAGTACTCTACCTGAATGGAAAGTGGCAACAACTGTTAAAAAATAATTTAGGTAATCATATGCTAAATTTTGTAAGATAAATTTTCTCTCCTAAAAGTAAGCAAGCATCATCTTTTTTCCTAGCATAGTAGTTGTTATTCACTGCTCATTCAAATCAAATTCCTCAAGAATCTCTATGCAGATTCAACAAGTCTAATACCCTCAATCAATTTTGAAATTGTCATGGTCTGATCTCTGGTTTAAGTTAAAATCAAATTCTTCAAGGACACTTTCCTCCTGTATTTCAATAAAATTGAGTTTGAGATCCTCATTATTGGGAATTCAGCATCTCTAAAACATCTTCAGATATAACTCCCAAATCAAATTTGCTGCTATATGGGATCCTTGTCGTCTAAGCAACAAAAGCACATAAGGCAGCAAACTTGATTCGGAAAACAGCAGGGTCGACTTTTGGAATGG
This sequence comes from Olivierus martensii, assembly GCA_000484575.1. Lineage (NCBI taxonomy): Eukaryota > Metazoa > Arthropoda > Arachnida > Scorpiones > Buthidae > Olivierus > Olivierus martensii. Next base: position 5,486 of record AYEL01051211.1, on the reverse strand, counting down.
TATCTGAACTTGCCTTTTCTTCACAGCTTATTCAAACATTTTCCAGTTGTCCTTTACTGTTTTGTCAGCAGCTTTTGTTCATGAATCTCTATAATCCTTGCTGCATGTAGACTATTGAAGTTGTGAATGCTGGAATATCCCTGTCCTTTAGTTAAGTCCAGCAGAAAAGTAATATAAAACAAGAAAGGAAGACCTTAGCAAAATATGGACAGCCTAAGAAAGGTACTGAAAAGCCTTGCTCCTTAGTATTCAGCAGATGTAAAAATTAATATGAAAAGGATTTTGTAATGAAGTTTTCCTTTCTTGTTTTATATTACTTTTCTGCTGGACTTAACTAAATGACAGGAATATTCCAACATTCACAATAAGCTATTTATAACTGTAATGAATCAGTTATGAATTGAAGAATTGGCTCAAAGAAATGAACAAAATCCTTCTTGAAGAAATCTGGAGGTATGAGTTCCTGGATTGAACCCAAATTATCCAGGATAAAGTGCAACACAATTGACTCATTTTTGTTCTAAATCAAAGAAGTGTTTGGATTTTCATCCAGAGGCAAGGCTTTGAACCTTGCCTCTGGATGATAGGTCCTAGCTCAATGGATGAAATTAGTATTTGGAAGTAAGGCAACTTATATGTGAGATGTAAATTACACTCAGCTTACATAAAAGCAACACAACAGAATGTAGAGATTAATTTGTTCACTTTGATTAAAAATTAGGTCTGGAGAAACAACTTAAATGCAGGTTGACGTAACATGAGACAATGTAAATCTTTATTTACAAAATTTTCTATAATAAAAATTATAATATATTTGAACAAAATTCCCAAAAAATCAAATCAAAATTATATTATTTTATTAAGAAAGACATTTTTATGCATGAAAAACTTGCCTCCTATTATCAGTTTAGTTCCAATTCTTATGAAAATTTCCATAAATCATTTTATCAACCACAAGAAATGTATGCTCCATTAAAATAATTTGCCTCAATAATCATTTGTTTATAGTTACACAATCATGACTGAACATATTTTCATTTGAATGCTATAATTTTTCAAAAATATCTATAATAGTGAAATACAGCAGCAGAAATAATTATTTAAATAATTTATAATTATTATCTATTTTCTAATAAAAGAATTTCTTTTATTTGGTTTAAAATAAATTAAAACTAAATATAATTATTTTATATTTTAAAAATTAATTGTAGTTTAAAATAATATATACCTCTTGTTGGTATGAAAATATTTTAACAGCCATTTGAAGATTTTGTTTCAATAAACTACATATTATATTTTTTTCCTTTTCCTACAAGAATTTTAATTTCATTTTTTAAATTGAAATTTTTAATTAGTAATAAAATTTATATCATCTACAAAAATCTATACCACAATCTTATGGAAATTTTTAATCTTTTCATATTTGATCATCAAATTCTCTTTCTTCTTCTCCAAATAACAACTATCTTTTTCTAACTCTTTAATTGAATTTTTAAGTATTTCTAATGATTTAGTACAGCCAACCAGTTCTGCTTCTTGTCTGATGATCTTTCTTTAAGTAATTAAAAATTTATGAATAATAAAATCAAATGTATCAATATAAATATATATTTTTTACTTTATTGAAATGAAAACACACAATCTAGCAGGAAAATAAGTTTATTATTGATAATATTTTTAATTTATCTAATATTCTCAAAACTATCACTACTAAAAGTAATACAGAACAGAAAACAGGTGGTTCTCAATGTACAACAAAAGCATTAAAATATTTTTAGTATAAGAGATCTATTAAAATCTTATAAAATCATATGAGGCTTATTTTAATTTGATATTCATTACTAAATTCAATTGTCTTCAATTTAAATCAATTATAAAATTTTAATATACATTAAAAATAATTTCTGATTTCTACAAAATAATGCAATAATGCAAAACAAATAATACAGGTAGACCTCGATTAGTGCGAATTCAATTAGTGCGACTTATAAAATTGATACCGTTTTTCGGTTAGTGCGAGAAAAGATTCGATTAGTGAGAGTTTTAAGCACAGACCAGTCTTACTAACAAAGCTCCTTTTATGATGTCAATTAACAAATTACCGTTAATTTTCGGTTAGTAAAACCGAACGAGGAGCAGTCCAAGAACGGTCACACGATTTTGAAGGGGTGAAACATCAGAAAGATGGGCTTTTTGCCGTTAACTGTTTAACATTACTGTACTATTATTTAGCTTTGCTATCGTATACATACAGTAGAGTACAGAATTTTCTCTTTTAAAAAGTATCGAAATGGATAAAAGGAAGAACACTTTTGATGATAAAACAGGAAACGAAAAAAAGAGAAGTGATTACGCTACAGCAAAAAATGGATGTGATTGAGCGACATAAAAGCATTCTTTGTTAAATTTTTTTAAATAAGGATATCTTTACAAATTTATTTGCCTATTATATTGCTGTACTACCGATATTATTTATTTTCTTTTGTTTATTATCTGATTTCTTTATTTAAAATAAAACTTGTGAAAAAAATTTGTTTTTGTTATCTTTTGGTGTCGTATTCTGCTAATAAACAAATAGAAAACTTGTTAAAAATTTCTCATTGGTTCATTAACTTCGCTTATTAATTCTATCTGGAACTAATTTACTGATTCAATAAAGTTGCAATGCTTAATTGCAAATCGGACTATTCACTCAATTCTCGACCCAGAATTGGCTGCCAGGCAACACTCAACTTCCGCTTTCGATTCGTTATTTTGGTTTTGAATAGCGGTTGGTTTGATGATGGTATGAGATGCAATTCCTGGTAAGTTATTACCCCTGCATAAAAGCTGTGCTGAACTTCCTCTTTCGATTTGCTATTTTGGATTCGATTTGGCAGTTGGTTTGATGATGGTATGAGATGCAATTCCTGGTAGGTTATTAATTGGTGTGATGATGGTTTGAGACGCAATCCTGGTAGTCTATTAATTTAGTGAACACTAACGAGTAAAATATGAAAATAAATATTTCTTAAACAGTTAGTGTTAAGTTTATCGTGGTTATTAATTTAAATGATGAACAATGATGTAAAAATATGGTGTAAAATCTGAAAATAAATATTTCTTAAACAGTTAGTGTTAAGTTAGTATTGTGGAAATAAATATTTCTTAAACAGTTAGTGTTAAGTTTATTGTGGTTATTCTTCATCCTATATTTCTTAAACAGTTAGTGTTAAGTTTATTGTGGTTATTCATCGTGGATTTTCCTTAAACAGTTAGTGTTAAGTTTATTGTGGTTATTCATTGTGAAGTTATCTAAATGGCCAGAATCTCACAAAGCAAGAACCAATTACCATATTTTCCATGGCCAATCTCACAAAGCAAGAACCAATTACCATATTTCCCATAGAGTTAATATTTCGATAGCCGAGAAATTCGTGGAACCAATTATTTGCACTAATCGAGGCCTACCTGTGGAGAAATTCGTGGAACCAATTATTCGCACTAATCAAGGCCTACCTGTAATTGCTTTTCATTAGTGTTTTCAAATTCCCAACATTTTAGAATCTTTGGGAATCAAGAATGGGAAATTGTATTTCCCGAGAATTCTTAAGAATTCCCAAAATAATCTCTTTTATTTAATTTTCGTTGATCATGTATAATAATGGCTATAACAGTAAATATTATTAAAAACCGTAGAGAAGGTGGGGCAAACGGGGTTGGTGGACTCAGCGCAATCTTTCAGAAGTTTCGAGACACACTTATATATAAAAGGTTGGAGCAAAAAATGAGTAAATAAAATTTCCTAAATGGAGATTGACTGGAATTTCATGACTAGTGCATATCTTGCCCTGAGAGCTAACCAAGGGTCACTACGGTATCATTTTGACTAGATTTCTGTTATATATCAGGTTTTCTCAAAATATAAACAATGTAATTAATGCAAACATTTTTTAACCAAATTTATAATATACAGTGAGATTTTACGTATATCATACGTAAAACACGCTGATGATTGTGAACAATGTAATTAATGCAAACATTTTTTAACCAAATTTATAATATACAGTGAGATTTTACGTATATCATACGTAAAACACGCTAATGATTGATCGAATATAGTTGATAGTATCAGCAGTTACTTTATGGAAACTATTTATTTATGGAAAACAGAAATAGTTTATGTTTACACAGAGAAATATTTATTTTCACAACCCAGGGTTGACCAGAAATAGTTTGTGTTTTCACAGAGAAATGTTTATTTTCACAGTCCAAGATTTGATACTAATGTTATATTAAGGTAAGACTATCTTAGATTTCCTTAGTTAGTTCATCTGAAGATGACTTTGTAATCAAATCATGGGTTATGAAAATATATATATTTTTCTGTGTAAACACAAACTGTTTTCTGTTCTCCTCGATAAAATATGTTTGATTTGCAAGAGCTAAAATTAGCTAGTTATCTGCTATTTGATTCTGGTGTCGCGCGTGTATTTCTAGTGGCGTGTAATATTGTATCACAATGTAACTTTAGATAGCGATAAATAAGAAAAATTTCTAAAAGATACATTGTGAGTAGTACTTTTATTTCCCATTTTAGGTATTACTGGGTTCTAGTTTCTAAAAGATACATTGTGAGTAGTACTTTTATTTCCCATTTTAGGTATTACTGGGTTCTAGGAGCTGATTTTCCCGATTTCTTGAGAAAAGTTTGTCGGGATTCGGGAATGGGAAAACGAAAAAATTCCCGGGAACGGCAGGGAAGGAATTCTCGCCCGGAAACACTACTTTTCATAATTCAATATTATAAAATTTTAAAACATTAAAACTTAAAAGCAAAATATTTTTATTTATTATTTAATATGCACTTAATTATATTTTCATATTTTATTCGTTTAAAATATTGAAAGAATGAATAAAATTTTTTAAATTTAATTATAGTTTTCTTAAATTTTTTTATACTATTCAATTAATGAATATCAACAATATAGATATTAGTAATTAAAAGTTGTTATATAATTTAAAAAAAAAAATTTCGAAATCATTTATTTAAAATTATTCATAAATTTTAGCAAGGTCAGATAAATTTTAAAAATTACTTTAATAATTCAATATCTACTGGTTTCTCTAAGTTGTATTTTTTTAGTTGAGACTCTAGAACAGCTTCAAGAGCAGAAAATTCTTCTTCAAATTTTAAATAATCCATATTCATTTTCTCACATTCTAAATACTTTCTTATATGAATTAATCTTTCACCCTAATTATAAACAAAAACCTAATTATTTTAATAATTTCTGAATAAATTAATAATAAGCAGTGTCTACAACTAAGTTTATTAACAAAATTCTTCCAGTTTAGAATCAAAACAAATTTAATATTTTAAGCAATTTTAAAATAGAATAGTTAATTTCAAAAAAATATAAAAATATTTCCTTATTATAAATATTTTTATATGAATTTAAAGAATTAATATTTTTCCCGTAAAAATTTAAAAAATAATAATAATA